>JABWTJ010000401.1:1604097-1761466 GCA_016801875.1 Solanum sitiens | reverse complement strand
TGATCTGTTTGATCAACTACAAGGTGCTAGCTACTTTTCCAAGATTGACTTAAGGTCGGGATATCACCAACTTAGGGTGAGAGGTGAATGTCACGACCCGAGAGCACACTCTAGAAGATAGAGTACTCTTGGAGTGCGACAAGGCCACTTGACCTCTCGGAGGTCTTGTACAAGCCCTTTCCGTATTATTCATCGCATATACATATATGAAAAGTAGTGCGGAATTAAAACTTTTCATAACATTCAAATAGTCTTTCAAAATCTCTTTCATATAAAAACCATAGGAACTACTAAGTCTCATATCATCAAATGTTAGACACAAGAATACTTGGGACACGGCCCGTACAATCGAAATCTAGTACTATAAGTCTATTACAATGCTTTAATAAGAGAAACTCTAAGATAGTGATGCCCTCGAGTCAAGTGAGGACATACTTCAACCTTGATTGAAAGATCCTATAAGCCAAGCTTCACTCCCAAAAGCACCTTCACATATAAATCACTTTAGAGATAGATAAATGCATGTAATTAGTACAAACACATGTACTAAGTATGACTTAATGCATAAAATCATGATAACGGACATTTAACGGAAATATGCTCTTTTTGATTAAAACATCATAGTATAATCATTAGAACAACATTTAACACCTTTGAAACACATAAGATAACACTTAAATATTTTATCACAATTTAAGGACATTACATTGAACTATGTCACTGTTACAGTGAATTAATTCCACATTACAGTGAACCTCTTCAACTTCATAGTGAGCCCTTTCTAGCATGCAACCTTCTCACTAAAAGTTATCCTAAGACTCACTTAAGTAAGACAAAGAGAGATCACCCATACACACTCTCTAATCACACCTAAACGATCCTCAAGACTACTTATAATGAGACACATACCTTTACAATACACCAAAACACATAACATGTATAATATGACATTCACCTTACCAAGGCTATCAAAAGACTTACTTAAGTACTCCTAGAAGAGAACGCCCATACACCCTCTTCAAGGTTACCTAAATAATCCTTAAGACTTCCTAAGTTTAGATCATGCCTAAAGTATCAACCAACTTCCCTAACTAGAGTCATTCTTAAGACTTCCCTAGATAAGACATGAAGAAATCATCCTTTATGCCCCCTTCACACTTTAACTAGACAACCCTTAAAGTCACTCTAGATTAGGTACTCATTCGTTTACATGCTTTCTAACTTAATTCATTACTTTATTAGTTCATTTAAGATACATTCATCACATAAGGACATTCAAGTAATGGTCTTGGATAAGACCTAGGGACTCACTCACTAACATCTTCAAAGCCTAAAGGTGCAATGTCTAGGTAGCGTCCCATACCACCTAAACTTCATAGACTTATCAAATACTAGTAGGTATACCATAAGATGAGAATAGTCCATAACTGACATAAACCATGGTAGCAAAACATGGAATCCGGAGTTGTAACCTACTCCGATGGAGGGTGTTGTACTTGCCAATTGTAGAACTTTGACACATCACATGTAGGCACATGGTTAAGAAATATGAAGGATTTCTTTGTACTCTAGCCTCATTAGTTAACTGGAGCTTCTTCCCTTACCATACTCACTCGGTGCTATCCTTTGTTCTCATAGAGTATTTCACATAAAGGATCATACGAAGGGGTTCCATATCTAGTTCATAACCCAATCACATTCACCCTACCAAAGAGGTCCCCTAGGGTTGCCTTTCAGTGGCGAAGAGGATAGCTTAATGACTTTATTAAGGATGATTTCATGCCGTTCCAGACAACCAACCTTAAGTCCACCATTCACACAAGAAGGATTACAGCTTTCGACTTCAAGGATATCATAACCTCTCAACTAGTTTGAGGGCTCCACATAATTTGACCTTCTCACTATGTTCAAGGCAACGTATCATTCATACATACAAGACTAAGAGGATTTAGCATCCTAAGTCAAGAATCTCATATTCACAATGTACATGTATCAAGTAAGGGACACAAGTCAACCAAAACAAGACATATCACTACTACACTTTATCACATATAATATATCACATAAGAAGCACATAGGCATAACCAAGTCAACTATAGGTCATCCTATATACTACTATAGAATCATAATGTAGCCATCATAAGACTCATGTAAACAAGTAGGAAGTATCATGCATCAACTCTAAGACTACACACATAAGGACATAGTCATAATCTAACATACTCACCTAACAACATCAATAGAAGAACACATACTATCACCTTAATCACAAGTAGATATATATGACCATACTTAACATAAGTCAAATACATCAACCATCATAAAATACCAAGTAATGCGGACAAGGACATGATCATCATAATACATAAAGTAACGCCGACAAGGCCACATCATTCACAATTATAACACATAACACCGCCACCATAAGTGGACCATTCCAATAACAACATAATTCAAGACCTACATTATATAAAATAAAGAGAATCAAGGCAGCGTACCACCATTCCATTCTCAACACTTCAATCCATAGCTAGATCGTCCAATACAATACCAATAGGCCCTTACCCATGGCCGTGATCATCAATTCAATACAAAAATCACAATACTCAATGAATCTAGATCAATTCGATATAGATTTATCAATCTAAGACAACCTATACATCAATCCGATAAAATTCTTACATCATTCAATAGCCCATAGAAAACTACACTAGAATTCATAAGCATTAAGACAAGATCATAACATCCATAATATAGCCAATTTGAAGAGATTATGTTTTGCATGGGTTCATGAAGATTTTAGTTAGAATCACCTAATTAACATCAATTCAATCCATATATAATGATTCAAAATGTTTAATGCAATAACCCGTGGCTAGATCATAAAATTGGAAAAGTTCATCTTTAGAAGACTTTAGAAAATACTTTGAAGTTTGGCTCCTTGATGAATAGAGTTTCAAGGTTGAAGAACCCATACCTCACTGATGTTAATCCATAAAATTGTTGAAGAATCACCAATCAAATGTCCAATCCAAGCTCTTCCTTGAGTTTTGGCTCCAATGGAGTTCTAGAGAATTTTGGTTTTGATTTGGAAAGATGAATTCATCTAGATGTTTAGGACTTATATGCCCAATTAAAATACCTAAAATACCCCTAATTAACCTCCCAAACCATTATTTGGACGGGGGGTGAATGGGAAAATTTACCCCTTTACTTAACAGTGAAGGAGGCGAGTTGCAGGCTTCACCTATGCTTGACCATCGACGGGCCATTTCCCAACTAACGAACCGTCCTGCTGGTCCGTGGTTTGGTTCAGAGGCTGGTCTTTGGAATGCCACCTCCACCAGCCTATGTGTCAACCTACTCCCCTCACCTATGGGGCATCGACTGCCTTCCGTAGGTTTGGATGGTTTGACAGCTTTTGACTCAAATGATGGGTCCTTCCTCAAGGACCCATGGTTGGTCCTTGGGGACTTTTAATATGACGTTTCCAACCCGAATATTATAGTATACGAGTTTAGGACCTTTCATATTGATTTCACCCAAAACGAACACATAAAACTCGACGAAACATGCCAAGTCACACAAGGTCGTTTCAAGACAAACTTTTCCAACGTCATGGACGTTCTTGGACGTTTGACCTCCAAACTTCATGAAACTTGACACACTTCTTGTAAAAACTATTATAACTCATATAAGGACCTCATATGCTGATGACACACACATATGAACACATATGGACACATGAGACACATAGGTGACAAGTCATCGAACGTCTTGGTCGTCCCTTGACGTTTGACTTTCAATTCACCTAAATCTTTAGACACTGCCTTATTACGACATTATAAACCATTTTAGGAACTTAGACCCTCATGAAAAACATGTTAGGATCTAGATTCACCTAAGTCGTTTTAGAGGTGTCATAGTGAAGATGTTCCCAAAACAACTTTTAAAATTAGATATGGTCATATGAATTTCTAGTTCTGTCTTTTGGGTTAACAAATGACCCGTTGGCGTTTATGGACCTAATGAATAGAGTTTTCTGAGATTACCTAGACCCATTTGTGATCGTGTTCATTGATGATATTTTGATATACTCCAAGAACGAAAATGAGCATGAGAATCACTTGAGGTTTGTCTTGCAAGTCCTCAAAGAACACCAACTTTATGCCAAATTTAGTAAGTGTGAATTTTTGTTGAGGTCGGTTGCTTTTCTTGGCCATGTTATCTCGGGTAAGGGTGTAGAGGTTGATCCAAAGAAGACGGATGCGGTCAGAAATTGGCCTAGACCTTTAAATCCCACCGACATAAGAGGCTTCTTGGGTATAGCCGGGTATTATAAAAGGTTTGTTGATGGATTTTCATCCATTGACTCCCCTTTGACAGCTTTGACCCAAAAGAAGGTGAAGTTTGAGTGGTCAGAATCTTGTGAAAAAGGTTTTCAAGAATTGAAAGATAAGCTTACCTCCGCTCCGGTGTTGACCTTGCTGGAGGGTAATTAAGGCTTTGTAGTGTATTGTGACGCTTCCCGAGTGGGCTTGGGATGTGTTCTCATGAAATATGTAAAGGTGATAGCTTATGCTTCTAGGCAACTCAAAGTTCATGAGAAGAATTATCCAACTCATGACCATGAGTTAGCTGTTGTGGTTTTTGCCTTGAAAATATGGAGACATTATTTGTATGGTGTGCATGTTGATGTTTTTACGGACCATAAAAGTCTTCAATATGTGTTCACACAAAAGGAGTTGAATCTCCAACAGAGAAGATAGTTGGAACTCTTGAAAGATTACGACATGAGTGTCCTTTACCACCCCGTCAAGGCCAATGTGGTTGTGGATGCTTTGAGTCGTATGACTATGGGTAGTTTGTCTCATGTGGAAGAAGAAAAGAAAGAACTTGTGAAAGATGTTCATAGGTTGGCTCGTTTAGGTGTGCGATTAGAATATTCTCCAAATGGTGGTTTTATGGTCCATCATAACTCTGACTCATCATTAGTGGTTGAGGTGAAGTCTAAGCAACTCCTTGTTCCTCTATTGAGGGAGTTGAAGGAATCGGTACTTGGTAAGCTCAATGAGTCATTCTCCCAAAGGGGGATGGTGTTCTTAGGTACCAAGAGAGATTATGTGTACCGGATGTTGAGGATTTGAGAAATCGAATTCTAGAAGAAGCCCATGGTTCCCATTATTCTATTCATCTGGGTGCCACCAAAATGTATCATGACCTTAGGGAGGTCTATTGGTGGGATGGTTTAAAAAGGGACATATCAGAGTTTGTTGCTAAGTGTCTAAATTGCCAAAAAGTCAAAGCCGAGCATCTAAGACCGGGTGGTTTAAGCCAAATCATGGATGTTCCTGCTTGGAAGTGGGAAGCCATCAATATGGACTTTGTTGTTGGGTTGCCTTGAAGCCGGAGGCAAAATGATTCCATATGGGTTATTGTGGATAGGTTGACCAAATCTGCCCACTTTATTCCTGTTAAGTCTACTTATACCGTCGAAGATTATGCAAGAATCTACATTAATGAGATTGTCACGACCCGCACCTACACCCTAAAAGTTAGGGTGTTCTTGGGTCATGACACGGCGTACTTGAACTCTCGGAGGTCTTGTACAAGACCGTTCATATCATACATCGCATATACATAATGAAAAGTAGTGCGGAATTAAAATATTTCACAAAACATTAGAATATATTTAATAACATATTTCATTAGAAAATCATAGAAAATACTAAGTCTCAATCTCATCAAAGCTTAGACACGAGAATACTTGGGACACGGCTCATACATCAAAATATGGAAATACTTAGTCTATTACATACTTCCATATAAAAGAAACCTAAGATAACTATGCCCTCGAATCAAGAGAGGACATACTTCAACTTCACTTGAATGATGCTATACTACAATCCTTGCCTCCCAATTCTCTTCACCTACCTACCACTATAGAGATATAAATATATATGAAATTAGTACAAACACATATACTAAGTATGACATAATGCATAAAAATCATGAAAATGGACATTTATTGGAAATATGCATCTTTTTTATTTAAATATCATAATAATAGCATAAGAACAACATTTAAAACCTTAGAAAAACATAAGAAATCACTTAATCAATTTATCACATTTTTAATGACAGTTTACAGTGAGCTAATTCACTGTAACAGTGAACCTTCACTGTTACAGTGAAGTCTCTGAACTTCACCTTAGACACCTTCTAGCATGTAATTTTCCCACTAACAGCTATCCTAAGACTCACTTAAGTAATACAAAGAGAGACCGCCCATACACCCTCCCTAAGCACGCCTAAATGATCCTCAAGACTACTTATAATGAGACACACACCTTTACAATACACCAAAACACATAACATGTATATTATGACATTCTCCTTACCAAGTCTATCAAAAGACTTACTTAAGTACTCCTAGAAGAGAACGCCCGTACACTCTCTTAAAGGTTACCTAAATAATCCTTAAGACTTCCTGAGTTTAGATCATGCCTAAAGTATCAACCAACTTCCCTAACTAGAGTCATTCTCTATACTTCCCTAGATAAGACATGAAGAGATCATCCCTTATGCCCCCTTCACACTTTAACTAGGAAATCCTTAAAGTCACTCTAGATTAGGTACTCATTCACTTACATGCTTTCTAACATAAGTCATTATTTCATTAGTTTATTAAGAGACATTTATCACATAGAGGACATTCAAGTAATGGTCTTGGAGAAGACCTAGGGACTCTCACTAACATCTTCAAAGCCTAAGGGTGCAATGTCTAGGTAGCGTCCCATACCACAACCTAAACTTCATAGACTTCACAAATACTAGTAGGTATCCCATAAGATGAGAATAGGAAATACCCGACATAGACCATGGTAGCAAAGCATGGAATCCGGAGTTGTAACCTACTCCGATTGTGGGTGTTCTACTTGCCAATGGTAGAACTTGGACACATCCCATGTAGGCACATGGTTAAGGAATATGAAGGGCGTACTTTGTACTCTAGTCTCGTGCTTCACTAGAGCTACTTCCCTTACCATACTCACTCGGTGCTAGCCTTTGTTCTCATAGAGTAATTCACATTAAGGATCACATGAAGAGGTTCCATATCTAGTTCATAACCTAATCACATTCTCCCTATAAAAAAAGTCCCCTAGGGCTGCCTTACAGTGGCGACAAAGATAGCTTAATGAATTTCCTAAGAATTATATGATGCCGTTCCAGCCAACCAATCTTAAGTCCACCATTCATTACAAGAAGGATACCATTACAACTTTCTACTTTAAGGTTCATACCCTTACCACTAGGTTCAAGGTTTCACATAAAGGACCCTCTTAGAATCATTCAAGGTCTCATATCATTCATACATACAAGACTAAGGGGCTTTATAATCCTAAGTCAATACATCTCATATTCACATTCATAGATGCATCAAGTAAGGGACACAAGTCTACCACACAAGATACACCAACAACTTCACTTTATCACATATAACATATCATTCTGGAAGCACAAAAGAATAACCATTATCATTTATAAGTCATCTTATACACTACTATACATCATCAATATAACCATCATAGACTCATATAACCAAGTAGGAATAATCATGCATCAACTCTAAGACCACACACATAAGGACATAGTCATAGTCTAACATGATCACTTAACAACTTCAATAGAAGGACCACATACTTTCACATTACTTAACATGTAGAAAGATATTATAATACTTCACATAATTAACTAAAAAAATCATCATAATACTTCAAGTAGTGCCGACAAGGCCATGATCATCATAATACATAAGGTAACGCCGACTAGGCCACATCATTCACATAGCACCGCCAACATAAGTGGACCATACCAATCACAATATAATTCAAGAACTACATTACATAAAATAAAGAGAAATAGGGCAGCGTACCACCAATCCATTCTCTCCACTTCAATCCTTAGCTAAATCATCCAATTCAATACCAATAGGCCCTTGCCCATGACTATGATCATCAATTCAATACAAAAACCATAATACTCAATGAATCTAGGTCAATTCAATATATATTTATCAATCTAATACAGCCTATACATCAATTGAATACAATTATTACATCATTCAATAGCCCATAGAAAACTACACTAGAATTCATAAGCATTAAGTCAATATCAAGTCAACCACAAAGTAGTCAAAATATAGGGTTCATGAATTACATGGGTTCATAGGTTAATTTAGTTAAAATAATCTAATTAACATCAATATAATCAATATATAATGATTCAAAACCTTTAATGCAAGAACCCATGGATAGATCATAAAATTGGACAAGTTCATCTTTAGAAAACTTTAGAAATCTCTTTGAATTTTGGGCTCCTTGATGAATAGAGTTTCAAGGATCAAAAACCATACCTCAATAATGTTAATTAAACCACGAAATTTATGAAGAATCACCACTCAAATCTCCAATCCAAGCTCTTCCTTAAGTTTTGGCTTCAATGGAGTTCTACAGAATTTCTTAGGGAATTAGGATTTTGATTTTGAAGAATGAATTCATCTGGGTATTTAGGACTTATAAACCCACTTAAAATACCTAAAATACCCCTAAGTAACCTCCCTTTCTCTTATTTGGACGTGGGGTGAATTTACCAATTTACCCCTAGACATTACAGTGAACTGCGAAATTGACAGCACCATCAACGACTGGCCAGTCGACGCACCATTTGTCAATCAACAGACCATCCTGGCTGTCCGTCGATGAGTTCAGAGCCTTGAACTGGGATCTCAGGCTCCCACTCATAAGTCCTGACCCATGACTCCCATCGACGGGGCGTCGACTGGCCGACAAGCCGTCTACTGCCTTCGTTATTTGGGACTGTCTTGGGTAGTCTTGACTCAAGGAAAGGGTCCTTCCTCAAGGACCCTTAGTTTGTCCTTGGGGACTTTCTATCACAGCCCGAGACCACACCCTAGGAGTTAGGTCACAATCTTGGATTGCGACACGGCGTACTCGACCTCTCGGAGGTCTCATACAAGCCTTTCATATCATTCATCGCATATACATAATGAAAAGTAGTGCGAAATTAAAACTTTTCATAAATCAATATCATAGTCTTTAAAACTTTTTCATATAGAAGTAATAGGAAATACTAAGTCTCAATCTCATCATCTTAAGACACAAGAGTACTTCGAACACGACCCATACGAAATAGAAAACATAGTACTACTAAGTCTATTACAATACTTCATTAAAGAAACATAAAAGACATATATGCCCTCGAGTCGAATGAGGACATACTTCAACCTCTCTTGAACGATATTCTAAATCCAAGTCTTCTTCCCAAAAGCTCTTCACCTACCAAGAACTATATAGATAGATAAAAGCATGGAATTAGTACAACCACATGTACTAAGTATGACTTATGTATAAAATCATGAAAATGGACATTTATTGGAAATATGCATCTTTTCACTTAAATATCATAATATCATCATAAGAATAACATTTAGCAACTTAGAATCACATAAGAAAACATTTAACCAAAAATCATAATTATTGAACTCACTTTACAGTGAATTCAATTCACTGTACAGTGAAGTACCTCACTGTTACAGTGAATTCTTCTAATTTCGTTTTAAACATCTTCTAGCATGTAGTTTTTTCACTAAAGCTATCCTAAGATTCACTTAAGTCACACAAACAGAGACCGCTCATACGCCCTCTCTAGATGTGCCTAAACGATCCTTAAGATTACTCATAATGAGACAAATACACACCTACAATACACCAACATACAAGGCATACATAATATGACAATCTCCCCTACCAAGGCTATCAAAAGTCCTACTTAAGTAAATCAAGAAGATAACGTCCATGATTGACCTCTTCAAGATTACCTAAATAGTCCTTAAGACTTCCTAAGTTTAGATCATGTCAAACATAACAAGCAACTTCCCTAACTAGAGTCATTCTCAAGACTTCCATAGATAATACATGAAGAGATCATCCCATATGCCCTCTTCACACTTTAACTAAGGAATCTTTAAGTCACTTTAGATTAGGTACTTATTCATTTACATACTTTATATCATTAAGTCATTAGTTCATTAGTTCATTTAATAGACATACAACACATAAAGGACATTCAAGTAATGGTCTTGGAGAAGACCTAGGGACTCTCACTAACATCTTCAAAGCCTATTGTGCAATGTCTAGATAGCGTCCCATACAACCACCTAAACTTCATAGAACTTCTCTAATGCTAATAGGTATCCCATATGATGACAATAGGCAATAACCTACATAGACCATGGTAGCAAGACATGGAATCCGAAATTCTATCCTACTACGATGAGGTTGTTCTACTTGCCAATGGTAGAACATGGACACATCCCATGTTGGCACATGGTTAAGGAATATGGAGGGCATGCTTTGTAATCTAGTCTCATACTTTAAATAGAACTACTTCCCTTACTATACTCACTCGATGATAGCCTTCTTTCTCAAAGATTAAATCACACTAAGGTTCATACAAAAGGGTTCCATATCAAGTTCATAACCCAATTACATTTACCCTACCAAAGCAAGGTCCACTAGCGCTATCTCACTATGGCTAAAAAAAGCTCATCATGACTTTCCTAAGGATTGATATGATGACGTTCCAGCCAATCAACCTTAAGTTCATCATTCATTACATGAAGGATATCATTACGGCTTTCGACTTCAAGTTTCATAACCTTACGATTTGGTTCAAGGTTTCGCATAAAGGACCCTCTTATAATCATTTAAGGTCTCACCTAAAATTCATTCATTCAAGACTAAGATACTTCAGGTTCCTAAGTCAAGACATCACATATTCATATTCATACAAGCATCAAGTAAGGGACACAAGTCTACCTAAACAAGACACAACATTACATCAATTTATTGACATATAGCATATCATCTTTTATACACTTAGGAATGACCCTTAACATCATGTAGTCAACCTATTAATTACCTTAACATCATCTACATAATCATTATAGACTCATATAACCAAATTAGGAACAACCATGTACAACTCTAAGACTACACACTTAACACATAGCCATAGCATAACATGATTACCTAATATCATCAATAGACTAACACATACTTTCACATATAGGTAGATATAATCATACATCACCAAATCAACTACACAAATAGACATATAACTTCAGTAGTTCCGACAAGGCCATGATCACCAATATACTTAAAATAACGCCGACAAGGCCACATCAATTCAATAACACCACCACCATAAGTGGACCAAACCAATCACAACATAATTGAAATCTAAAATAACATTAAATAAGAAAAAATAGGGCAGAATACCACCTCTTCATCCTCAACAACTCAAGCCAATTCCAAATCATCCAATTCAACCTCATAAGGCCCTTACCCATGGCCATGGACATCAATTCAACACATAAACTATAATAATCAATGAAATCTAAACCAATTCAATATATATTCAACAATCTAAGACCAATTATACAACAATTGAATACAATTCTTATATCATTAGAAAGTCCATAAGAAACTACACATGAATTCATAAACATTAGATCAATATCAAGTAACCCATAAATTAGTCAAAAACTTGGGTTCATCAATTACATGGGTTCATAGGTAGATTGAGTTAAAATCATCTAAATAACAACAATTCAATCACTATTCAATGATTAAAAACCATTAATGCAAGAACCCATGGTAGAATCATGAAATTGGACATTCAACTTTAGAAAACTTTAGAAAACATCTTTAAAGTGGGCTCCTTGATGAAACGAGTTTCAAGGATCAAAAACCATACCTCAATGAAGCTAATTATTCAATTTGATGAAGAATCTCCACTCAATTCGTCACCCCAAGCTCTTCCTTGACTTTGGACTTCAATGGAGTCTTTAGGAATTCTTAATGGATTTTGGGGTTTTGATTTTGAAGAATGAAATCTTCAATGTGTTTAAGACTTATATACAGACTTAAAATACCTAAAAGACCCTTAGGGAGCCGCCAATACTCTTATTTGGAAGTGGGTGAAATTACAACTTCACCCCTCAACTTACAGTGAAGCTGCACGCATGACACAGGCAATCGACGGTTGCCCATCGACGGGGCGTAGGTCCACTTACGGGCCGTCCTGGCCTCCGTCGATGGGTTCAAAGACTAGGAGATGGGATCTTAGATCCCCAGTCTAAGTCCCAAATGACGCCCACCACCTACGGGGCATCGACCAGGCCACTGGCGGTCGATTGCCATCCGTAGATGGACTGCCTTGGGCAGTTTTGGCCATCATTTTGGGTCCTTCCTCATGGACCCTTGGATGGTCCTTGGGGATGTTTGACCAGATGTTTCCAACCCAAACATGACCGTATACGAGTTTAAGACTTCTCACATGAATTTCATCCAAAAAAAACACGTAAAACTCAATGAAATATGCCTAGACACACAAGATCACTTTAAGGCTCATCTTTCGAACGTCATGAACGTTCTTGGACGTTTGACCTCCAAACTTCTCGAAACTTCACACACTGACTTTATACACCATTTAAACTCATAACCTTACAACCTCATGAATCACACATAAACACATAGGACCACATATGTGGCACTTAGGTGACTTAGTCGTCGAACATCTTAGTCGTCCCTTGACGTTTGACTTCCAATGCACCTAATACTTTAGCTACTGCCTCAATACCATATTATAGACCATTTAAGGACCTTAGACCACCATTACCAACATGTTAGGATCTAGTTACCCTAAGTAATTTTCTAGGTCTTACAATCTCCCCCACTTGGACAATATTCGTCCTCGAATGACACTTGCCACTCTCCGAACACTTCCAAGAATAGAGAGTCAATTAGCAGAACCAAACCAAACCATATAACACATTATCAAGGAGAAAACATCAATATCAACTGGTCGAGAGATTCACAACACCACAAGAAACTATAATTCAATTCTATAACTCATTATGCTACAAAACTCACATGCTTCATTCCAAATAGCAAAAAGTCATTTTATATTCATTACTATACTCATACACATCAGTTATAACCACATTACAACAATTTTAGACCAAAGAATCAATCAGTCACATTTTGAAATTTTTTACAGTGATCAGTTTTCCAAGCTACAGTGATTTTAACAAATTTTCCAAAAATGTAATTTTAGGCAATTCATGATATAGACATGCTATTATGAAAGGTAACATAATATAAACACCTTTTACAACATGCTCATAGCTCAATATAATACACAATGCAAGAAGTTAATGAAATTCAATTTCAACCAAACTCCTAAACATCATGCACATGCAACAACTTCTAGCACATCTATCTAGCCATACTCCCCCACTTATAAGGAACCCATATCACAACAAGAGAAATAAGACTTACCAACATCATCATCACTCTCATCCGGCTTCTCTCCTCTAGTCCGGAGTGCATAGAAACGCCTCCTTGTTGGAGCATCATCCTTTGGAATACTAGAATCAACTTTCTTACCCTCCTTTCCTCTAGAAGCAATGCTAGGACAATCTCTAACCTTGTGCCTATCATTTCTAAATCCATAACAAATACCGGTACCCACTAGACACTCACCATAACGTTTCTTACCTTTTGGCACATGTAGGTTTGCCATTGTGAGAACCACCCCCTTTCTCAAACTTCACCTTAGCACTCCTAGATTCTTCTTGAGTGTGAATCCTCCTTTTGGACTTAGGTTGCACTTGGTCACTAGCAACACTCCTTTTCAAGTTCCTTGACATCCTCCTAAGTTTAGACTCTTCAATTGATTGTGCATACACCATGAGTCTAGCTAAGGTCATATCATCATATAGCCTAGCCGAATGGCATTCTTCCCTCACTAAATCACTCACCCTAGATGACATAGTGCTTTCCACAACATTAACCCTAGGCACCATACTCAAATTTATTTGAGTTGTCACGGCTTGGGCTAAAGCAACCAAAGCCTCTCTAATCTCTTGATTAGTCAATTCCGGGGGAACACCGGAACCTCATTACCTCGTTCCACATTAGGGGCATGATCACCATGGGGAGGCACTTGAGCACCTTGGACACCTTGTCCATCTTGAAGAACTTGCTCAACTTGCTCAACTTGAGGAGGAGCTTCCTCATTCACCCTTCCCTCTTCCAACCTTCTAGTGGCCATCCTTCTAGTATTAATCTCCTAGAAACACAAGGAAACACATTTAGAAGGATACTCGTAACATTACTCTACCGCACGACATAGAAGTAGAAAAGAAGGGAAACTCTATCGTCCTATAGTCTCTCGTCCATAGATGTGTCGCGAGTCACACCAATGTTCAAGACTCTACTAGACGTGACTTGATGAGACTTGTTGACTCCTAAGACTACTTTCACCAACCTATGCTCTGATACCAAGCTTTGTCACAACCCGCGACCACACCCTAGAAGCTAGGGCGCAATCTCGGATTGCGACACGTGCGTACTCGACCTCTCGGAGGTCTAATACAAGCCTTTCATATCATTCATCGCATATACATAATGAAAAGTAGTGCGGAATTAAAACTTTTCATAAAACAATATCATAGTCTTTAAAATTCTTTTGTATAGAAGTAATAGGAAATAATAAGTCTCAATCTCATCATCTTAAGACACAAGAGTACTTGGGACACGGCCCATACGAAATAGAAAACATAGTACTACTAAGTCTATTACAATACTTCATTAAAGAAACATAAAAGACATATATGCCCTCGAGTTGAATAAGGACATACTTCAACTTCTCTTGAACGATCTTCTAAATCCAATTCTTCTTCCCAAAAGCTCTTCACCTACTAAGAACTATATAGACAGATAAAAGCATGGAATTAGTACAACCATATGTACTGAGTGTGACTTATGCATAAAATCATGAAAATGGACATTTATTGGAAATATGCATCTTTTCACTTAAATATCATAATAACATCATAAGAATAACATTTAGCAACTTAAAATCACATAAGAAAACATTTAACCAAAAATTATAATTTCGAACTCACTTTACAGTGAACTCAATTCACTGTACAGTGAAGTACCTCACTGTTACAGTGAATTCTTCTAATTTCGTTTTAAACATCTTCTAGCATGTAGTCTTTTCACTAAGGCTATCCTAAGATTCACTTAAGTCACACAAAGAGAGACCGACCATACACCCTCTCTAGATGTGCCTAAACGATCCTTAAGATTACTCATAATGAGACACATACACACCTACAATACACCAACATACAAGGCATACATAACATGACAATCTCCCCTACCAAGGCCATCAAAAGACCTACTTAAGTAAATCAAGAAGATAACGTCCATGATTGACCGCTTCAAGATTACCTAAATAGTCCTTAAGACTTCCTAAGTTTAGATCATGTCAAACATAACAATCAACTTCCCTAACTGGAGTCATTCTCAAGAGTTTCATAGATAAGACATGAAGAGATCATCCCATATGCCCTCTTCACACTTTAGCTAAGGAATCATTAAGTTACTTTAGATTAGGTACTTATTCATTTACATACTTTCTAACATGAGTCATTAGTTCATTAGTTCATTTAAGAGACATACATCACATAAAGGACATTCAGATATTGGTCTTGGACAAGACCTAGGGACTCTTACTAACATCTTCAAAGCCTATTGTGCAATGTCTAGATAGCGTCCCATACCACCACCTAAATCTAATGGAACTTCTCTAATGCTAATATGTATCCCATATGATGAGAATATACAATAACCGACATAGACAATGGTAGCAAAGCATGGAATCCAGAGTTCTATCCTACTCCGATGAGGCTATTCTACTTGACAATGGTAGAACTTAGACACACCCCATGTACGCACATGGTTAAGGAAATATGAACGACTTCTTTGTATTCTAGTCTCACTCTTTAACTAGAATTACTCCCTTACCATACTCACTCGGTGCTAGCCTTAGTTCTCATAGTTTAATTCATATTAAGGTTCATACAAATGGGTCCCATATCATGTTCATGACCCAATTATATTTACCCTACCAAAGAAAGGTCCACTAGGGCTATCTCACTATGGCGACAAGAAGTTCATCATGACTTTCCTAAGGATTGATGTGATGCCGTTCCAGCCAATCAACCTTAAGTCCATCATTCATTATATAAAGGATACCATTATGGTTTTCGACTTCAAGTTTCATAACCTTACCACTTGGTTCAAGGTTTCACATAAAGGACCCTCTTATCATCATTCAAGGTCTCACCTATATTCATTCATTCAAGACTAAGACACTTTAGGTTCCTAAGTCAAGACATCACATATTCATATTCATACAAGTATCAAGTAAGGGACACAAATCTACCTAAACAAGATACAACATTACTTCATTTTATTCACATATAACATATCATCTTTTAGACACTTAGCAATGACCCTTAACATCATCTCGTAAAACTATTCATTACCGTAACATCATCTACATAATCATTATAGAGTCATATAACCAAATTAGGAACAACCATGTACAACTCTAAGACTACACACTTAACACATAGCCATAACATAACATGATTACCTAATATCATCAATAGACTAACACATACTTTCACATATAGGTAGATATAATCATACATCACCAAATCAACTACACAAATAGCCATATAACTTCAAGCAGTGCCGACAAGGCCATGATCATCAATATACTTAAAATAAACGCTGACAATGCCACATCAATTCACATAACACCGCCACCATAAGTGGACCAAACCAATCACAACATAATTGAAATCTAAAATAACATTAAATAAGAAGAAATAGGGAAGAATACCACCTCTTCATCCTCAACACCTCAAGCGAATACCAAATCATCCAATTCAACCTCATAAGGCCCTTACCCATGTCCATGAACATCAATTCAATACATAAACTATAATAATCAATGAAATCTAAAACAATTTAATATATATTCAACAATATAAGACTAATTAGACAACAATTGAATACAATTCTTATATCATTAGGAAGTCCATAAGAAACTGCACATGAATTCATAAACATTAGACCAATATCAAGTAACCCATAAATTAGTCAAAAACTAGGGTTCATCAATTACATGGGTTCATAGGTAGATTCAGTTAAAATGATCTAAATAACAACAATTCAATCACTATTCAATGATTAAAAACCATTAATGCAAGAACCCATGGTAGAATCATGAAATTGGACAATTCAACTTTAGATAACTTTAGAAAACATCTTTAAAGTGGGCTCCTTGATGAAACGAGTTTCAAGGATCAAAAACCATACCTCAATTAAGCTAATTATTCAATTTGATGAAGAATATTCACTCAATTCGTCACACCAAGATCTTTCTTGACTTTGGACTTCAATGGAGTCTTTGGGAATTCTTAAGGGATTTTGCGGTTTTGATTTTGAAGAATGAAATCTTCAATGTGTTTAAGACTTATATACACACTTAAAATACCCAAAAGACCCTTAGGAAACCGCTAATACTCTTATTTGGAAGTGGTGTGAAATTACAACTTCACCCCTCAACTTACAGTGAAGCTGCACGCAGGACACAGGTGTAACAACCCTAACAATGGATATGCTAAGTAATGCTTAATGTGTCTAGAATGCCTACGATTAGACCGGGTTCACACGGATTGATGCGCGTAGAACCAGACCTCTGAACCTCTACAACAACCAAGCCAACTAACTTGGTGAGTTTGTTGATCTAGGAAAGGTTGGGTTCAGCCATGTAGGGTACCCGAATATGAAGATTTACTCGGATGAGTCTTTACCGGACTTAAAAAGGGGAAATCTTAAGTTTGGAAGGTCTAGGAGTAAAATGGTATTTTTCCAGGCTAAGGGTAGTATCGTAATTACCCTAAATGTTTAATTAATTATTTAATTATTATGGTGGAGGGGCATATTGGGGAGAAAGGGCCGAAATTGGCCATTGAGTGAAATCTTGCTCCACCCGGGTTCGAACCTAGGTGGGAGCAATGATTTAACTTGATTTATTTTATTTGGTGATTAATATAATTAATTAATATTTAAAAAGCTAATTTAATTAAGGGAAAAATCAGATTTTTAATAAAAAATATTAATGATAAAATAAATAAATTAGCAAAGAATCCTAGTTTGACTAAGTCATTACCTAACACTCCTAATCCTAAATTACTCTCACGTCTAAAACCACCACCATCTCTTTCACGTTCTCATCATCACTAAAAGAGAAAAAAATCAGAAAAAAACAAAGTTCTTCACACTTGAAGAACTTACACACAAGAACTCAAACGAAAAACTAAGCTAAAAACGAAAATCAACAACAAGTTCTTGACGGGATATTTCTTGAAGTTTCGGTGGTGAGGCTTGGTTTCGGGGTAAATTGGCTGCATTTAAACAGGTTTTGAACGACATTAAGGTATGTGTTTTCTTCTCTCTTGGTCCTTTTCCCAAGAGACCCTTAAGGTTCAGTTTAAATCGCGATTTAAAGACTAAGGTTGTCCTCGTTGCATGTCCCTGTCATTAGCTCCTTTGAACGATTCAAAGCATGCGTTGGTATGTCTTCTGGTAGATAATGTTAGGTCTGGTTGTGATTATGTGTTGAATGTGTGGTAAGAAATCATGTAAAGGATGAAAAATATATTCCGGAAAAGTGCATTAAGTGGACTGTTTTGAGCATGTGTGTGCTGAAAATTTGACTATGTTTGCTGCCTGGAATTTGTATGTTAAATGTTGTGTTTTGAGTGTGTAAAAATGCTAAAAAATGTGATGTTCATAAAAGTTTAAGGTGTCTGACTGAATGTCACTCAAAATGCTACAAAAAAATCAACAAAAGAATGAGAGAAAAATGGATTGGAAGAAACCAAATTTCCAGCTTGCAGCTGGAAATTTGTAGTCTCGGCCAAAATGACTAATTTCAAAAAAATTCAAAAAAATTGTGAGGTCATTGGGAATTGAACCCAAGACCTCACCAAATGTAAATTATATAAAAATTTCATGAAAAAAAATGAAAGGAAAAATAAATGTGGAGAGTGGGGATTGAACCCCCAACCTCTTGAATGGATGAGAGAGTTAGGAGAAAAATAAAGGAGAAAATAAATGTGGAGAGTGGGGATTGAACCCCCAACCTCTTGAATGGATGAGAGAGTTAGGAGAAAAATATAGGAGAAAAATAAATGTGGAGAGTGGGGATTGAACCCCCAACCTCTTGAATGGATGAGAGAGTTAGGAGAAAAATAAAGGAGAAAAATAAATATGGAGAGTGGGGATTGAACCCAGAACCTCTTGAATAGATGAGAGAGTTAGGAGGAAAATAAAGGAGAAATATGAAATCAGGTGAATGGGGATTGAACCCACAACCTCTTGGATAGGTGAGAAAGTGAAAAGATAAATTTAAAGAAAAAGAATGAGCTTGTGGGGGATTGATCCCATAACCTCCATGCCTTGGACGAAAAATAGAGAAGAAAAAAAGAAAGGAAATATTATGGGGCTGATGGGGATCGAACTAGGGTCCCCCAAATCTGAAAAATGCATTTTTCAAGTTTAAAGTAAGATTAAGTGTTGTCCAAGGGATTCAAAATCGGGTTCCCTTGCACAATTCCGTATTGACACATAAGTCATACGTAAGTAAATATTTAATGAATGCTGCCTCTAAAGATCGAAATCAATATCTTGGCATATCTACAAGATGCATAAGTCTTGTACCACATAATCTTGGGTAAACATGAATCACTTAGACAAACTATGAATGAAGCCTCATGGCTTGTATGTGTGGACTCATAAGTCTAGCATGTGTTTAAAAGTAGGTGAGCCTAAGATGTATGTGATAAAATGATGTAACCCTAGAAGGGTTAAGTAAGAGTGTGAAATACACTAAATGGCCAAGTGCATTGGCATATGATGAAATGAACATTCACGTGAAGGGGTGAGTAATTATGAAAAGCAAATGTGTTAAAGTTAATGAATGAGGTGACAATATGATAAGAGGCTAATGTGAAAGATGAGAGAAATCTCAAATGAGCCTAAGTAAATGTTACCAAAACGTACTCACCTATGAGAGTGTAAAGCTAATGAAGAGACCAGTCTCTATGAACAATCTAATAAAAGTATTGAAGTTAATCCATACTTAATACTAATGATGATATGAGAAATCATCTAATGAGCTATGATGTCCTCATCCTAGAAGCCAGCTTCCATGATGTATGAGTTGAATATAATGGAACTTTATACTGAGCACCGATAGGCTAGCTATGAGTGGTGATGCCTTCCTTCGATAAGGGCGGAGGTTCACTTAACTCTCATGAGATGAGATTATCCGGCATGCCGGGTATGGGTCTCCTTATATCTCCTTGTCTTTGAACCTATACTGCCAATATAGGGATCTAGCAGGGTTCGATTCCCTATATACGCTAGCATGTTTTGGCTCACTTTGCCCGGTGATTCCACCTCTTTTTGGTGTGGGGATTACACACTGGATTTCATGATGGTCACATGATCTATGTCGGTTAAGGTTAAAGTTCCCAAAGAAAGAATGAGGCCAGCCTCAACGAATGAACATAATGAAATGAACGATACCAAAGGTGTTAGGATAGGATAATCAAGAGGTGAGCTAGACTCAAGTAATGACACTAGGTTATTCTTGGTCATTGCACAGCAAACCCGATGAGAGTCTTAAACTACATCCTAGGTATGACTAGTGATTGCACTAGTATATGAATGAATGAAAATGAAGTACGAATGAATGAAAATGAAGTACATATGAATGAATTTAGCAGACTCTATGTTTGCTAAAGAAGGCTCCGTAGTTGAGGTCCCATATGTTGAGCCCTCATTTTGGGAAGTCCTAATGTCAAGTCCATGATTCCAAGGTCTCATGGCATATGAAGAATGATGTGAACTATGTGATATGATATGTGCAATACATTATGTGCTGCTTGCAAAATGATAATTATGATGATGCATGTTACTCTCATGGCATGACTTTCCTAATCCAAATTTGGCAAGTCCACTGACTTTCCTAATCCAAATTTGGCAAGTCCATTGACTTTCCTAATCCAAATTGGGCAAGTCCACTAACTTGACTTTCCATAAATCATGTTGTTACGAAAGATCTATTCTTACTCATGCATGTCCTTGGTGTGTGCTTGCATATACCCATACTTAGTACAAGTGTGTACTAATCCCATACAATATCTACTTTTAGGTGCAGGCACAGGTGGACGTTAGATCTTACAGTATGGCGTTACAGCTATTCGGACGTAGAGCTTTCATCTGGATTTGGTAGGACCTTATGCTTTCGAGGATGTCTACTGTTATTATCTAGCTTAGATGTAGGCTTTAGCTAGTGGGGCATGTCCCACTAGTGTTTCATTCCCATTTCATTTCAAACTTTGTATTGGTGCCATTTTGGCAAGGATACGTTTAATGCAATTATGAACTGCTTCTTTCATTTGATGATCTTAATATTAATTGGTTGATTGTGAATGTTTATGAGTTTAAGTAGAATGTCTTATTTGAGTGTTAAGTGACAAAAAGTTCAAATTTCCCGCTAAAATTAACCTAGATAAAGTAACGATGACGTATGTAGGCTTGTCTGTGACCTCTGAGAGGTCAACGATGCCGGTCTCGTCTGGGGTCTAGACTCCGGTCATGACAAAGTTGGTATCAGAGTACTAGGTTAAATTCCGAGGATAATAAGTTCACATCAACCACATTGAGTAGTTTCTAAGTCATGTTAGTGAAGTGCACCACTATCCTGAATTAGAGACTACATGATGCGTAAGAAAATTTCCCTTCTTCTGATCTTATCGTGCCATTTCCTAATGTCTGATTTCTTGGTGTTATGAGCGTGTCTAACATGAATTCTTATTTCTTTTCAGGAAATGAACACTAGAAGGAACGCTGGTCAGCGGAGAGGAGGAGCAACTACTGGGGGTAATCAAGTTCCACCCCAGGCTCCAGCTGAAGGAGTGGCCATGCCAGTTAACCCAGGTGGGTTGACTGATGCGGAGGTGTGGACCGCTCTGGCTCAGATGGCTCAATCAATCACTATGAAGGCCCAGGATATGATGGCCCAGGCTAACAGACAGGATGTTCAGTGGGAGAACCCACCCGTACGTAGCATGGTAGACAGACTACAGAATTTTACGAGGATGAATCCTCCGATTTTCACAGGGTCCAAGACGTCAAAGGATCCCCAGGAGTGTATGGATGAGGTACATAAGATCTTGGTGGCCATGGGGGCCAAAGATATTGAGAAGAATGAGCTGGCTTCCTATCAGCTCGAGGATGTTGCACAGTCTTGGTGCAAGATATGGCAGGATAGCCGAGCTTTGGGCGGAGTTCCGGTCACGTGGGAGGTGTTTAAGACAGCCTTCCTGAAGAGATTCTTCCCAGGGAGATGAGGGAGGCCAAGGTTGAAGAGTTTATCAACCTTAAACAAGGATTAATGATAGTGAGGGAGTATTCCCTGAAGTTTGTGAAATTATCCAGGTATGCCACTTCTCTTGTGTCTAACAGCAGAGACGAGATGAGTAGATTCTTGACAGGGATTACTGAGGATCTCGAGGAGGAGTGTAGGGAAGCTATGTTGCATGACAGCATGGACCTTTCCAGGATTATGGTCCATATCTAGCAAGTGGAGGAAAGCAGGAAGAGGAAGCACACTAGGGCAGGGAACAGGTCAAGGCAAGCTGAAAAGAATTTTTCAAGGAAGAGTAGTACTGAAATCAGGGATAAGCCCAGGTTTAAGAAGGGACACTCCCACCAAAGGGAGTCAAGTTCATCCAAGGGTTGCTATGATAGGGATTCCGAGTCCAGAGTTAAGAGAAATAATGAAGTAGATACACCTCAGGAGAGGCCACCTTGCAGGAAATGTGGCAAACTGCATGGAGGAGAGTGTATGATGGGCTCTAACGCTTGTTACAGTTGTGGCAAACCTGGTCACATGGTGAAGGGTTGTACGAATAGGAGAATTCAAGAACATGGTAAGGAGAGAGTTCATCCTAATGGTCCAAGTGAAGAGGCTCCAAGGAGTCAACGATTCTTCGCACTCAAGTCTAGGGGTGCAGGGGAAGGCACTTCTGGTGAAGTCTCGGGTGCGTAACCTTAATTGTAGCTGTGGCCACACCAACCCTTTCATTCTTATCTTTCTTGTTTCCGAAGTAACTCTCATTAACTTGATAGAAAGAAGAACCAGAATTGGTCCTGGGTCGTCTTCACTCTGTAATAGCCCGACGACCCCTCTCTTCATGTATTTGATTGTGTATGGTGTTTATGCACTAGTATGAGGTTAATATGTTTGAGTCATCATGTTGGTTGCTGATTTGTGTGACTTATATGTTTACTTATGTTGTATTCTTTGATGAGACTAGTTTAGGAAAAAGTTCCTTAGTCTATTAATGTGAAGCTATTAGTAGGTTTCAAGGATGTGCACAATCATGTTAATATGTGAATCAGATATTCACCAATGAGGAGTATTGGATTACCTATGTATGCATACATTCTATAGATGACTTACTTATTGCTAGTAAAGAGTAGTGTCATTCGGGGACGAATGTTCCTAAGGGGGGGGGGGGGGATAATGTAACAACCCTAAAAATGGATATGCTAAGTAATGCTTAATGTGTCTAGAATGCCTACGATTAGATCGGGTTCACACGGATTGATGCGCGTAGAACCAGATCTCTGAACCTCTGCAACAGCCAAGCCAACTAACTTGGTGAGTTAGTTGAGCTAGGAAAGGTTGGGTCCAGCCATGTAGGGCACCCGAATATGAAGATTAACCCGGATGAGTCTTTACCGGATTTTAAAAAGGGAAATCTTAATTTTGGAAGGTCTAGGGGTAAAATGGTCTTCTTCTAGGCTAAGGGTAGAATCGTAATTATCGTAAATATTTAATTAATTATTAAATTAATATGGTGGAGGGGCATTTTGTGGAGAAAGGGCCGAAATTGGCCTTTGAGTGAAATCTTGCTCCACCCGGGTTCGAACCTAGGTGGGAGCAATGATTTAACTTGATTTATTTTATTTGGTGAATTAATTCAATTAATTAATTTTTGAAAAGCTGATTTAATTAAAGGAAAAATAGATTTTTAATAAAAAAATATTAATGATAAAATAAATAAATTAGCAAAGAATCCTAGTTTGACTAAGTCATTACCTAACACTCCTAATCCTAAATTGCTCTCACGTTTAAAACCACCACCATCTCTTTCACGTTCTCATCATCAGTAAAAGAGAAAAAAATAAAAAAAAACAAAGTTCTTCACACTTGAAGAACTTACACACAAAAACTCAAACGAAAAACTAAGCTAAAAACGAAAATCAACAACAAGTTCTTGACGGGATTTTTCTTGAAATTTCGGTGGTGAGGCTTGGTTTCGGGGTAAATTGGCAGCATTTGAATAGGTTTTGAACGACATTAAGGTATGTGTTTTCTTGTCTCTTGGTCCCTTTCCCAAGAGACCCTTAAGGCTCAGTTTAAATCGCAATTTAAAGACTAAGGTTGTCCTCGTTGCATGTCCCTGTCATTAGCTCCTTTGAACGATTCAAAGCATGCGTTGGTATGTCTTCTGGTAGATAATGTTAGGTCTGGTTGTGATTATGTGTTGAATGTGTGATAACAAATCATGTAAAGGATGAAAAATATATTCCGGAAAAGTGCATTAAGTGGACTGTTTCGAGCATGTGTGTGCTGAAAATTTGACTATGTTTGCTGCCTGAAATTTGTATGTTAAATGTTGTGTTTTGCGTGTGTAAAAATGCTAAAAACTTGATGTTCATAAAAGGTTAAGGTGGCTGACTGAATGTCACTTAAAATGCTACAAAACAATTAACAAAAGAATGAGAGAAAAATGGATTGGAAGAAACCAAATTTCTAGCAATTTGTAGTCTCGGCCAAAATGACTAATTTTAAAAAAAATTTAAAAAAATTGTGAGGTCATTGGGAATTGAACCCAAGACCTCACCAAATGTAAATTATATAAAAGTTTCATGGAAAAAAAATGAAAGGAAAAATAAATATGGAGAGTGGGGATTGAACTCCCCAACCTCTTAAATGGATGAGAGAGTTAGGAGAAAAATAAAGAAGAAAAATAAATGTGGAGAGTGGGGATTGAACCCCCAACCTCTTGAATGGATGAGAGAGTTAGGAGAAAAATAAAGGAGAAAAATAAATGTGGAGAGTGGAGATTGAACCCCCAACCTCTTGAATGGATGAGAGAGTTAGGAGAAAAATACAGGAGAAAAATAAATGTGGAGAGTGGGGATTGAACCCACAACCTCTTGAATAGATGAGAGAGTTAGGAGGAAAATAAAGGAGAAATATGAAATGAGGTGAATGGGGATTTAACCCACAACCTCTTGGATAGGTGAGAAAGTGAAAAGATAAATTAAGAGAAAAAGAATGAGCTTGTGGGGGATTGATCCCATAACCTCCATGCCTTGGACGAAAAATAGAGAAGAAAAAAAGAAAGGAAATATTATGGGGCTGCTGGGGATCGAACTAGGGTCCCCCAAATCTGAAAAATGCATTTTTCAAGTTTAAAGTAAGATTAAGTGTTGTCCAAGGGATTCGAAATCGGGTTCCCTTGCACAATTCCGTATTGACACATAAGTCATACGTAAGTAAATATTTAATGAATGCTGCCTCTAAAGATCGAAATACCCAGGGGTATTTTGGTCTTTTCCCACTTCATTTACACCTTAAGATACGTCGTTTTGACCCTAAATCATCAGATTTTAGTCAGTTTAAGCCTAGAAACATAACTAAAACTTACCTAAGTCAAAATCATTAATCAAAAGTTAGAAAATTAGAAGCAAGAAAGGAGAAAAAGCTCAGGCACCTTAGTTCAAGAAGGCAACAAGTTTCTAGCAGTTCCAGCCACGAAATCTAAGTATTTTTCCGTGAATTTCATCACCAAGTATGTGGGATTTCACTACTGGGTTGCTTTCACCCATTGGGTCCCTCATTTTCAGTAAGTTCTTGATTCTCTTATCATGATTAAACCTAGGGTTCCTAGAATTACAGCAGAACTTCACGATTTAGTTAAAGTATACGTTTCAAATCAGATTATCATGTTATTACTCAGATTATCACATGAATTTCAGAACTCTAGCTTTGTATTTCTTTCGTTCTTGAATTACACATGCTAGGTCAGATATTTCAGTTACTTCATATATACATGCCTCAGTTGTAAATGCTTAATTACCAGATTAATTGTTCCCTTCTCAGTTTGCATGTTTAGTTTTGAGCTATCCAGTATTTACAGAAACTCAGTCATAATCAGTCAATTACATAATTCATTGGAAATAGCATAATACCAAGTTGGACTAGGGTTCAGCGTACCCAAATAGTCCCAGAACTACTAGCCAATTAGGTTGTAAGTCCCTTTTGTAGGCAATGAGATTAGTGATCACGCCAGCATGTCTTTATACCTTTGGCAGGGTATATTGGGTCCTCTCGATGGGGCGTATACATCGGACTCCACATTTAGCTCATGTAGTTTTATTATCGGTTATTAGTAGCTCCCACATATCAGTCAGACTCTCTTGCATTGACCAATTGTTAGTATATTCAGTATTTAGTTTCAGCATGTTATAAATTGGTCATTGCATTCAGTTAGCTCAGAATTCTATATATCATGTTCAAATTGTTATACTTGCTTTTGTGCTTTTTCAGTTATTTTTTATTTCAGCTTTATTCTATCCTACATGATCAGTACCTTTCAAGTACTGACGCATACATGCGCTATATCTTCTCGTGATGTAGGTTTAGGTTCTCAGCATTCAGATCACGCATAGATCAATTTCCGATATCCAGTTCAGCAGATTCAGTGGTAAGTCCTCATTCTCCGATGACAACAATCATGAGTTTAATTTCAGTCTTTAGTAATTTAGTTTAAGTTTTGCTAGATTTAGCTGGGGCTTGTCCCAGTATTTCAAGTCCAGTTTAGAGGCTTATTTCAGACATAGTTAGTTTCAGTTTAACGTTGAGTTGATATTTTCTTTGTATTAAACTCATCATTTTTCGTATATCTCAGATTTAGAATATGGGTATTCCACATATTTTCATTTTAAGTATGATTTAGCTTCCGCAACAGTTTATTATTCTTTAGTATGCTCATGATAATGCCAGCAGGGTTAGCTTGGGATCACTTGTGGTCTTAGGTTCCGTGTCCGTGTCTCAGGGGTTGATCGGGGCGTGACAATATCAATCTATTTATAACTTGATACAATAAAATCATAGAATAATAATTCAACCAATAACCATGTCAATTGAACCAACACTACACAATTCAACTCAAGATCACAACCGAGGGTTAAGGGGAAAAGGTCATCTTCTACAAACTAGACCAATCCATAAATGTGTAGTGAAATATAGTCACAATTAATCATAATCTAATCAATACAATCAAATTAACCATAAACAAATCCAATTGAAAGATCAATTTCGAGATTGGGAAAGACCCACATGAAAACTCATTTTTTGAAATCAATTTGAAGGAACCCTTTGGGGAAAGAGATCACAAAGGTGAAAGGAATCTCATACCTTAGTATTTGATGAAAATTGATGGAGAAAATTTGGTGATTGCAGCCCTAGAACCCACCATGACCTTTTCTTCTATGGTGCTCTTCAACTTGGGAGAGAGAAAGAAGAGAGAAGGAAGAGAGTTTGTGTTCGAGAATTATGAGTGCTTAGGTTAGTTTAATTAGCTTAGGGTCTTTATATAGGTCATTAAACAACTTAATTATACCTCCCTAAACTCCTGACTAATAAACTAACCACCTAATTAATTAATTTAACCAAATTAAAGACGTGCAGCAAAACAGTCCCTTGACAGACGAGACCACGACCAACGACTCGTTTGTCCATCAATGGGTACTGTTCACATCCGTGCTGCATAATCGTTATTTTGGTCACAGAGTGGTCAAAAATGACCCTCATCCAAAATGGCTAAGTGTTGGTCGACGGAGTCATCAACGCCTCGTCGATCCATCGATGCCTCATCGCCTGCACAAGTAGGTGGACAGTGCCTCTTGGCATCTTTTGGCTACCTTTGCAAGGGTCCTCCTCAAGGTCCCTTGGTTCCTTGGGGAGTTGTACCCAGACGTTTTGACTATTAACTAACTCTAATACTTGTTATACACCCTTCCACAAAAATTCATCAATTTTTGACTTTTACAACTTAGTCAAATAGGCTAAGGCACACTAGCACCTCATTGAACTAATTTCCGGACGTCATGAACGTTCTTTGACGTTTTGATTTCCAAAATCTCCAAATGACCTATATTCATTATTTATGACCTCAAAACAATGTCTAAAATTTTTTACACCTATGCTAGGCTCTAGAACACGTCTTAGACTTTCGAAGTGGTTTATTTGGTTATTTTTCGGTGTATTTAGTTGGTTAAAAAAGTGACAATCCCATTCCCTATTCATTTTTTAAATTAGACTCTTACCTCTAAAAAAGAAACCTCTGTAGAAACCTCTATTGGAGATGAAGCTCAAGAACAGCTTGGAGCTTGGATTCCCATAGGTTATTCATCAAGTTTGGTTTTTTGTTCTATCATGAGGTATGGTGTGTCACACCCGGACTTCATACCCCAGATGATACCGGAGTCGTTAATCTCTAAGAGGTCGCAGACAAGCCTCTTCTTAGCATTCGTCATAACATGCGATAGTAAAATTGCAGAAAGATTAAAAACTTTTAATATACTAATGAAGTATACTTAGAGTTCATACTTAATATTCATGCAGTGTTACTTGTCTCACATATATAAAACCATCTAAGAGTGCAAAGCCAATAATAATCAATATGCCATATAGGCCTTAGTACAAAGGAATACAAAGAACATAGCAGAATAACGTATTCTAAAAACTACTAAATCTTCATAAGGCTGGAAATTGAAATGGTAACGTCCCAAACTTGAGGGCCTACCATGACTTGGAGAAAGAGTTCCAAGCTTCTTCAAATCGACCGCTTTAACTTCAATGGCCGGAACCTACAGTTGTAGTAAGATAAAGTAATGGGGTTAGTACGCCACATGTACTAAGTATGGGTATATGCACATAACACATAGGGACATGCATGAAAAACGTTCATTTATAATATCTTTAGAAAACATGCTAAGTCATATAAAAATCTTCAATGCACATACCATATAACATATACAAGCCAAATATTTCATCACTTAAAGCATGATCATAATCCAAGACATCTTCTCATGGCATCATGTTAACATTACATATTGCAAAGATCATATAAACATAAAATACAAAACACTTACCAATGATCACATCCCCAACCTACAAGTGCAATGGTCATGTGAATCCCCATAACCCCACATAACCGAGTAGATAATATAGGAGACCATAAGTAAGGCTTTGCTTCATATAACTTGTAACATAGTTAGTTATCATTAACATATCAATATAGCCAAATAACCTATTCATCATAATAGCCAACATTCATATAAAAGTAACATCATATATCATAAACATATATCTTTCATATCATCATATTAGTTATGAACAATCTCCTGGGACTTCCCTTAGAGTCAACTTTTGCAATGTCTAGGTAGCGTCTCATACCACTACCTATACTAAGCCAACTCCTCAAGTCACCCAAGTCAACGTTCGTTTACTTGTATTTCATTTTACATGAGGGCACATAGGCATTAACCGACATAGACCATGTGAGCTGAACATGGAATCTGGTGTCTTCCCTACACCGAAAAGAGGTGGTCCTACCGGCCAAAGTAGAACCGAACATGACGTAGCTTTCTAGGTGGATCCACTAGCTAGTATCCTATGGTGGAAACATAGTTCAAGAACTAGGAGATGTATTAGAGACCCATAGTTCCACATTACATGGCAGCCTCAATCTTATGAGAATCATTGTGAACCTACCTTCCCGCTAGTGTAGGAACACTTCCCATATCTAGTTTATCGGTGCTTAGCTTAAGTCCTTTTTCTTGAAATCACCTTTATGTTTTGTTTTAACATAAACTTATCATAGGTCATAGGAGATTATCTTCCTGTATAACATGATCATGAGCTCTTTTAGATTAGATGAGAATTGTCCTTTCATCGTAACCCTTTATATGTGAGATTTACATGGCATAATCATCTTGTGTAAAGCATACAAGAGAGTATCATAACCTGCATATTCATATTCTTATCATAATCTCACGGTTTACATGTTTGTATCCATAATATTCACATAGCAACATCATACATACTTTCATAACATAGCATCATATGATGTTCTAATTTAATTAATTAAGTGACCTAGGGTAATTACAAAAATACCCCTAAGTTGTTAGGACCATAAACAACCCATTTGGACCATCCTAGGTTAGGTACTAGGATGTTTCTTTAGTTAGTTATTCGGAGTGTACCCGGTTAGGTCTTAGGTTTTTGGGCACACTAGTTAGTTAATTTTAGTTAGTCCTAGGTTAGTTAGTTAGTTAGGGAAGTTAGTTAGGACCTAAAATTAGTTAGGGAGCTCGGCCCTACATGGTTTGGTCCGACACGAGCCTGCCCCCTAACCGCCCTAACCGAATTCGGTTGGGCTTGTCTCTCGGCCGTTGGTAGCACATGTGCTTGCACATGTATTGGGTGCAATTTCCCTAACCTTGCACTCTGGAAAGTTCACTTCTTGTCCAAGGATCCTCACTATGTCCTTGGGCACTACTTAATCTACATGGTCATTTTAAATGGTCATGTGTTATGGTACCTAGGCTTGACACTTGGATGCCTCATACCTAATGTGCTAAGAATTCAATACTTTTAGCTTAGGGTCTTCATTGCAGGTACAATTCCTAAACAAGCTTGGATTGGAGAATTTGGACATCAAGGTGTATTTTCATTTACTTGTGAATACATACAAAAATTGTCTAACACCCTTAAGCCAATATTCTTCAACATGCCCAATATTACTAAATACTGGACAATGGGATGCCTATATACCTCAATACATATTCTTAAAACCTAACAGGCTCTTCACTAACAAGTACATTTTCTGGGAACATCATTTTAACCATTATTAAATAGATTAAGCTCTAGTCTACGTCATGGAATTTCCGGAGTGTTACATGGTGATCCTTCATCTCTATATAACCTTTCATCTAGAGAGTTCCTTTCAAAGTCTTCAAAGAGAATTTATGATTCAACTCTATATCTTTCAAACTAGCCATGGGTTCTTCCTCAAATGTATTCCAAAAGCATAATGTTGATGAATTTATGATTAGCTACTAATTTGAATGTGATAATCAATCCAATTCCATGTTGAACCCATGATCTCTCTCAAACTCAATTTAGCCTATGTGTGGGCTTTGTGATCTTGATCTTATGTAAATCGAATTGTGATTCAATTATGTTAAAATGCTTATCTACTGACTAGTATGTGCTTTGATGGTTAATTGTTGATGAGTGATTGTTACGACCAAAAGTACCCCCTGAGTGTAACCGGCGTCGACCTCCTCTAAGAGGACTAAGACAAGCCTCTTAGCCTTCGTCATAGCAAATCATAAGTCAAATCGCAAAAAATTTAAAACTTTTGCTTATATAGCAAGGAGGTTTACATAGACCTTTACAGAGGAAGCGTACATAGGCCTCTCGCAATAGACCATAACAACGCATAGGAAATTAGTCTAATACTTTGTCTCATAATAACCATCTAACGAAGTCAAACAATCCGGGCAATGCCCTTATAAAAATCCATAATTGCGACATAGGGCTTACATCAATATCTTCAACAATAGGAAAGAAATGAATGTCTACTATACAATACAAGTACTACTAAGATAGAGTGTGTGGTAGCATCCTCGAACTAGACGGCATACCAAAATTTGGAGAGTCTAGTTCAAGCCTTCTTTCTTTAGCCTCAATGATACTTCAACGGCCCGAACCTACAATATTTGGGGAAAAGGGAAGAAATATGGGTTAGTACAAACCACATGTACTAAGTATGGTCCCTATGCATAAAAAACGTTAATGCATGATAAAAGGCACAATTTAGTTAAAACAATGCAAAATGACTAACAATTCAATAGACACATATAAGGAACATCATAATAATATCAACATATAAGTAACTCAAGCAACACTTGTGCAATGCCAAGAATAAAGCCCCGTAACCCTAACCAAAGCTAAGTATCACATTAAGCAACCTATTTCATACTTACAACATATTCTCATATATAACATGTTTCATAGATCAACACTAGTCATAGCTTACCAACATAATCATAAACATAATCAAAATCATAGTCATAGTCATAAAATAACACTACTAGCATCATCCTATTGGATCCCACATGTGCAATGTGTAAGAGAAGTCACATACCCTCCCTCACACTATGTAATAACCTTTAAGACAACCCTAATAGAAGTTCACATACATAACTTGTTCATACTTTTACTTTAGGGAAATAAGTACCATAACCGACATGAGACCATGTGAATTACATGGAATCCGGTGTTCTACCCCCACACCAAAAAGAGAGGGTTAGGACTTTCCTAAGGTGAAGCCAATCGTACATACCTATTCTAGGTGGATCCACTAAGCTAGAGTCCTATGTGGGCACATAGTTAAGGGACAAGGAGATTGCTTCTATAAACCTTGACTTACTAACGTGAGGGTTTGGATCTCATGAGACAACACATATATTGGGAATCCAGACTTACTAACGTGAAGAAACCCATATGGGAGGCTGGACTTACTAACGTGAGACCTCCATCTCATTGACATGCCCTTTAGGTGCTAAGAAATTATTCCCTTTATTAATCATCATATATCACCATACAAGTGCACATTAGCCTCTTCTAGACCCTTAGGTTAACATCTTATCACAATAGATCATAGGTGATCATAAGTGAGAACTATCCTTTCACTTTTAGATCCAACATTATAATCATGAGAAACTACATTAAATCATATAATGATCATACCATAACGTAATTACATACTTCATATCCAATTCATAGATCTAGCGTTAGGGATGAGGGATCCTTGTCACCAACATCACAACAACACAATTAGTTATAGCATCATTATCAAATAAGTAGATTTCACCTTGCATGATTGAGATCAAAGGAGAATCAAGATCATACCTCATTGCCCTTCATGAGACTTCATACTTCAATACCCAAGAAATCACAATAAACATATGAAATAGGGAAATTCATGAAGTATTAACATAACTAAAATCAAAGTAAACAAGTGACATGTTTATCACCCTCAACAATTCACCTTAATCAATCAAAAAAATTATAGATTTAGGGGAAAGACATGATTCAAGTAAAACTCATAGGAATTCATCAATTAACCATTAATTCATTCTTAAACAACATTACTTCATCAAAATTATCACAATTAATTCACAATTTCATTTTAGAAAGAAGACCCATGTGAGGAGAAAAACCCTTGTTTTGGGGGATTTAGAAATCATCTTTTCAAGGACCTATTGGGGAAAGGATTCCCAAGAGTGAAAGAAACCATACCTTATAGAGCAGAAAGCCACGAAATTGGGTTGAAAAACTTGAAGGCTTGACCTTCTTCTTGGAGCTCTAATTGGTCTTCAATGGAGTTTTGGAGGAACAGAGAATTTGGGAGAGAGAGAGAGAGAGGAATTTTGGATTTCAACTTGTGGGAGTTGATTTGAATGATAAACTTGACCTAAGACTGACTCTAGTACATTATATAGTTATCCATTAAATTACACAAAAGACCCCTCACTTAAATGGGTTTATTTGTGAAGTCAAAACACCCAAAATATGACTTTTACGATATCGAGAAGTAGGTGCACGTCACGAGGCTAATTCCCCAATTTATTTTCTAATTTTTAGCTGAGGCAGTGAGGTCCGTGTCAGCCTCACATCTCGACACTGTCCCTCACATCTTGAGGCAGAAAACCTCGTGAGGAACGCGTGCGCGACCTGTTCCTCCAATTCTGCCTGTTCGCAGGCTACCCCACTCATGTGTGGGTCCTCCCCAAGGACCCTTCAGGTGGTCCTTGGAGTGTTGTTATCGGACGTTTACACTCTATATACTACACTCTACCTATGAAAAGTCTTTTTACAAGTTTTGGACTCCATATGACCCTCTGAAACGTTCATCAAACATAGGGGTGTCAACTAGTTAAATTTCGCTAGTTTCCGGACGTTAAGGCCTTTCCTTAATGATATGGCTCTGAAACTTCTCACACATGTTATTTACACTTATTTAGATGTAAAATCATCATTACTTGACATTTTAGGCTCTAGTATAGGTCATGGAAATTTCCGGCTGTGTCAATACTCCCCCCTTTAGGAACATTCGTCCCCGAATGACACTCTAAACCTTTCCATAGGAGGAAAGACGCAAGACTAGAAGCCAAACAACCAACAATATAATAATGAGTCACAGCTCATAGGAGGAAATATTAACTCCTTTCAACATATAAACATAGCATTAAAAAATAGGAACTTAATCCACACATACCATAACAAAAGCTCAACTTTTCATATCACATAAGGAGGCACTGCCTTCTCCATTTCAATATGAGCTCAATATGAACATTAAAAGTTGACATGTTGATTTCTTATCAAAAAATATCAATTATGCTCATTATAATCTTCCATGAACACTTATAGCACACAACACACTCAAGTGAAGGGCAATATAATAAATGTATTTCATGGAAAGACAAGAACTCAACTTAGGCATGAATTATACTACAATATGCACATATTAAGGAATAAAAACATGATGTTAAACATTATTCATGATAGTCATATAAGGGATTACTAACCTTAATCTTCGCTAGGAGTAAGGGGGAAAAGATGAGGATAACGGGTCTTCATGTCGGCCTCGGCCTTCCATGTTGCACCCTCAACAAGGCGGTTCCTCCATAGAACCTTTACGGAGGCAACCTCCTTATTCCTCAATTTCTTAACTTGGCGATCCAAGATTTGAACCAGGACCTCCTCTTATGAAAGGTCCTCATTTACCCCCAAACCTTCTAGAGGAAGAATGGACAACGGATCGCCTATACACTTCTTGAGCATAGATACATGTAATACTATATGAATCATGGCCAACTCATTTGGTAATTTCAACTCATAGGTGACACTCCCAACCCTCTTCAACATTTCATATGGCCCCACATAACGGGGACTAAATTTCCCCTTCTTTCCAAACCTCATAACCCCTTTCATAGGTGAAATTTTCAAATAGACCCAATCTCCTAATTACAAATCAAGGTACCTTTTTCAATTATCGGCATAGGATGTTTGTCGACTTTGAGCCGCTTGTAGTCTCTCTCTTATAACCCAGACATTCTTGAGAGCTTTATAAACCAAGTCGGGACCAAGTAGAGCAAACTCACCTACCTCCTACCACCCAACCAGGGATCTACACCTCCTCCCATAAAGTGCCTCAAAGGGTGCCATGGAGATAGTATAGTGGTAGCTATCTTTGTAGGAGAATTCTATCAAAGGTAGGTGGTCATCCCAATTACATTTGAAGTCGATGACGCAAGCCCTCAACATATCTTCAAGGGTTTGAATAGTTCATTCCACTTGACCATCCGTTCTAGGATGAAAAGCGGTACTAAGGTTCACCTTCATACCAATCCCAGTTTGAAAAGGTTTCCAAAAATGGGAGGTAAATTGAGTACGTCTATCCAAAATGATGGACAAAGAGGCTCCATGCAATCTCACTATTTCTTTGAGGTACAATTTGGCATAATCTTCCTCCGAATATGTAACTTTGATGTGAAGAATATGTGCTGACTTGGTCAACCTATCCACAATGACCCATATCGAGTCATGTTGCCTTCATTTACGAGGCAGCCCAACTATGAAATCCATGTTAATATCCTCCTACTTCCATATGGTAATGTCTATATTTTTAGTCAAGCCAACCGGCCTTTGGTGCTGCACTTTTACTTGTTGGCAATTCGGACACTTAGCGACAAAATCCGCTATGTCCCTTTTTATACCATTCCACCAATACGTTTCTCGTAAGTCGTGGCACATCTTTCTGGCACCCGGGTGAATGGAATATCTCGAGTCACGAGACTCTTCCATGATCAATGCCCTCTACCCATCCACATCCGGTACACACAATCTTCCTTGGTGCCTAAGCACCCCATCTTCCCCTTGAGAGAATGACTCATTAGCTTTACTAAGGACCATTTCCTTTAACTCCATCAATAGAGGATCAAGGTGTTGTTTGGATTTAACCCTAACCACTAGATACGACTCAAAGTTATGGGGAACCATGACACCACCCTTTAGAGAATCTTCTAGTCGGACACCCAACCGGGCCAACCTATGAACCTCTTTTACTAGCTCTTTCTTATCATCTTTAACATGCGTCACACTACCCATGGATACTCAACTCAAAGCATCCGCCACAACATTAGCTTTCCCGGGATGGTAAAGGACACTCATATCATAATCCTTCAAAATCTCTAACCATCTTCTTTGGCGTAAATTCAAATATTTTTTGGGTGAATACATATTCTATACTCTTATGGTCCGTGAACACGTCAACATGCACCCCATATAGATAGTGTCTTCAATTCTTTAAAACGAATACCACAGCCGCAAGTTCAAGGTCGTGTGTTGGATAATTCTTTTCATGAGGTTTAAGTTGTCTAGAGGCATACGCTATCCTAGACCCACTTTGGAGGCATCACAATAAACCACAAACCCATCGATACCCTCCGGTAAAGTCAATACCGGAGCGGAGGTGATTCTATCTTTCAATAATTGGAATGTCTTCTCACAAGATTCTGACCCTTCGAATTTGGACTTCTTTTGGGTTAAGGTCGTTAATGGAGATTCAATAGACGAAAATCCCTCAACAAACCTCCGATAGTAGCCGGCCAACCCTAGAAAACTCCGAATGTTGGTAGGACTCAAAGTTCTGGGCCAACTTTTGACCACTTCCGTCTTCCTTGGTTCAACCTCTACCCCTTCACTAGAGACAATGTGTCCAAGAAAAGCTACGGACCTCAAACAAAAATTACACTTTCTAAACTTAGCAAAAAGTTGGTTATCTTTGCGAACTTGCAAAACTATTCTCAAATGATCCATATGATCATCCTCACTCCTTGAGTATATCAAAATATCGTCAATAAAGACAATTATGAACAAATTAAGATACCTTCTAAAAACTCGATTCATAAGGTCCATGAATGCCGCTGGGGCATTTTTTAGACCAAATGACATCACTAGGAATTCAAAGTGGCCATATCTTGTTTGGAATGCCGTTTTCGGAATATCAACCTTCCTCACTCTAAGATGATGATAACCCAATCTTAAGTCAATCTTTTAAAAGTATCTAGCTCTTTGGAGTTGATCAAATAGGTCATCAATCCTAGGGAGAGGGTACTTATTCTTTATAGTGACTTTGTTCAATTGGCGATAATCGATACACATTCTCAAAGTCCCATCCTTCTTCTTCACAAACAATATCAGGGCACCCCATGGTGATATGCTTGGTTGAGTAAAACCCTTATCTAGCAAATCTTTGAGTTGAGCCTTTAGTTCTTTCAACTCGGCCAGAGCCATCCTACAAGGAGGGATAGAAATAGTTTGTGTCCGGCAATAAGTCTATGCCAAAGTCAATCTCCCATTCGGGAGGAATTCTGGGAAGATCATCGGGAAAGACCTCCGGAAATTCCCTCATTACGGGTGCCAATTCTGTGGGAGGGACTTCGGATTCAAGATCCCTAACTCTCACTATGTGGTAGAGACAACCCTTTGCAATCAATTTGTAAGCTTTTACACATGAGATTATCTTACCCCTAGGATTTGAGTTTCCTCCCTTCCACTCAAAAATGGGTTCATTTGGACATTGAAATTTGACCACCCTTGTCCTAAAATTAGAGGCAAAGCAAGCATGCAACCAATCCATTGTCAATATGACATCAAAATCAAGCATATCAAGTTCTATCAAGTCAACTAATGTAACTCTATTGGGCAAGAAAATTGGAAAACCTCTATATAATCTATTAACCACCACGTAATCACCCACCGGGGTAGAAACCGAAAAAAGGTTCGTCTAATATGCAGGGTAGTATATAAAATCTCATGGATATAAGAGGGGTCACAAATGACAACGTACCTCCCGACCAACAAAGAATATACATCAAAGGAAAATAATTTTAAAATACCCGTGACCACGTCCGGTCAGCTCTCTTGATCACTTCGGGATTGGAGAGCATAAAAGCAATTCTTCTTAGGAGCATCCGGCTTTGGATCTATTGCCTGAGCTTGAGCATTTTCCCCTCTTTGAGTCTTTATCGTAGGGAAATCTTTCTTCATGTGACCACTCTTTCCACAATTATAGTAATTACCCGTGCCCACAATAGACTTGCCATCATGCCTTCTACCACATTTAGAACAAAGAGACCTATCAACATAAGAACTACCACATTTTCCCTTTTGGGGCTTGGGAGTAGGCACCTTACTCTTATTGGCCCTTGGAGCACTAGAAGATCCTTGATTAGAAAACCTCTTCTTGAACCTTGGTTTATCTTGAACCTCATACCTATTCTTAGAAGAATTCCCCTCTTCGGTTCTCACCTTCTTCAACTCCCTACCAACTTGCTTAAGCTTTTGTTCCTCAATTTGCTCGGCATGAACCATGAGATGAGAGATGTCCATGATAGGAATCAACATAGCCTACCTACACTCATTTACCACAAGATCGGCTATCCCCATGACAAATTTGTTCATCTTAGCTCTCGAATCTGCAACCATAGTAGGAGCATACTTTGATAGTTGAGTAAACTTAAAGTTATACTCCTTTACGCTCATACCCCCTTGACGAAGGTTGATGAATTCTTGCATTTTACTCTCCCTTAATTCTAAGGGAAAGAACCTCTATCAAGGTAAGTCGTCTTTAAAGCATCCCAAGTAATCCAACCTTCTATAACCAGTCTTTCATCCCTCCATTGCTCATGCCAAACTTGAGACACATCTTTGAGTTGGTAGGCGGCTAGTTCAGCCTTCTCTTGAGAAGAAACACCCATAGCATCAAGAACCTTGAATACTTCATCGATAAACCCTTGTGGGTCCTCCTCTACCTTAGAACCATAAAAGTTATGGGGATTCATCCTTGTGAAGTCTCTAATCCTTGAAGAGGTGGTATTAGCATTGGGGTTCACTTGCACCCTTGTATCCCTAGCAACTTGGGTAGCCAACACTTGAGTCAAGCTATGAATGGCCGACCTTATCTCAACGCTAGACATTGCCCCTTCTTCAATAGGAACTTGAGGGTTTTGAGGAGCTTGACAAGGAACCGCCTCATTCAAATTCTCCTCTCCGCCGTTCGAGCATTGTTCCTTCTTGTATTCATTGCCTATAATAAAAAATAAAGGATTAGAAAAAAAGGACTAAATAGATTTAAGACTCTTAGGCACGAATAGGGAATAACAAGAGAGTGAAGGTTCCTAAGCATCACATAGTCTCTCATTCATAAGTGTGACGCGCTTCACAATTATGAATAAGACACTACATAGACGTCGTTTAATGAGACATCAATCCTAAGAAGATTCAACCTCATGCTCTCATACCAAGTTTGTTACAACCCAAATTACCCCCTAGGCGTAACCGGCGTCGTCATCCTCTAAGAGGACTAAGACAAGCCTCTTAGCATTCATCATAGAAATCATAAGTCAAAATCATGGAAAATTTAAAACTTTTGCTTATATAGCAAGGAGGTTTACATATACCTCTACATAGGAAGCATACATAGGCTTCTCGCAATAGACCATAACAACGCATAGGAATTTAGTATAATACTTTATCTCATATTAACCAACTAACGAAGTCAAACAATCCGGGCAAAGCCTTATACAAATGCATAATTGCCACATAGGGCTTACATCAATATCGTCAACAATAGGAAAGAAATGAATGTCTACTAGACAATACAAGTACTAGTAAGATAGAGTGTGTGGTAGCATCCTCGAACTAGAGGGCATACCAAAACTTGGAGAGTCTAGTCGAAGACTTCTTGCTTTAGCCTCAACGATACCTCAACGGCTCAAACCTACAATGTTTGGGGGAAAAGGGAAGAAATATGGGTTATTACAAACCACATGTACTAAGTATGGTCCCTATGCATAAAAATCGTTAATGCATGATAAAAGGCACAATTTGGTTAAAACTATGCAAAATTACCAACAATTCAATATACACATATAAGGAACATCATGAACATATCAAAATATAAGTAACTCAAGAAACACTTGTGCAATGCCAACAGTAAATCCCCATAACCCTATTCAAAGCTAAGTATCACATTAAGCAACCCATTTCATACTTACAACATATTCTCATGTATAACATGTTTCATATATCAACAATAGTCATAGCTTACCAACATAATCATAAACATAATCTTAATCATAGTCATAGTCATAAAATAACACTACTAGCATCATCCTATTGGATCCCACATGTGCAATGTGTAAGAGAAGTCCCATACTCTCCCTCACAGTATGTAGTAACCTTTCAGACAACCCTAATAGAAGTTCACATACATAACTTGTTCATACTTTTACTTTAGGGAAATAAGTACCATAACCTACATGAGACCATGTGAGCTACATGGAATTTGGTGTTCTACCCCCACACCGAAAAAGAGAGGGTTAGCACTTTCCTAAGGTGCAGCCAATCGTACATACCTATTCTAGGTGGATCCACTAAGCTAGAATCCTATGCGGGCACATAGTTATGGGACAAGGATATTGCTTCTAGAAACCTTGATTTACTAACGTGACGGTTTCCATCTCATGAGATAAACATATATTGGGAATCCAGACTTACTAATGTGACGAAACCCATGTGTGAGGCCGGACTTACTAACGTGAGACCTCCATCTCATTTACATACCCTTTCGGTGCTAAGCAATTATTCCCTTTAGTAATAATCATATATCATCATACAGGTTCACATTAGCCTCTTCTAGACCCTTAGGTGAACCATATTATCATAATAGCTCATAGGTGATCATAAGTGAGAACTATCCTTTCACTCTTACTATAGCATCATTATAACATAAGTATATTTCACCTTGCATAATTGAGATAAAAGGAGAATCAAGATCATACCTCATTGCCCTTCATGGGACTTCATACTTCAATACCCAAGAACTTACAATCAACATATGAAATAGGGCAATTCATGAAGTATTAACATCACTAAAATCAAAGTAAACAAGTGACATGTTCATCACCCTCTTCACCTTATTAAATCCAAAAAATTAGGGATTTAGGGAAAAGACATGGGCTAAGGGAAAACTTATAGGAATTCATAATTAATTCACAATTTCGTTTTAGAAAGAAGGACCATGTGAGGAGAAAAAACCCTTGTTTTGGGGATTTAGAATCATCTTTTGAAGGACCTCTTGGGGAAAGGATTCCCAAGAGTGAAAGAAACCATACTTTATAGAGAAGAAAGCCACGAAATTGGGTGGAAAAACTTGAATTCTTGACCTTCTTCTTGGAGCTCTAATTAGTCTTCAATGGAGTTTTGGAGGAAGAGAGAATTTGGGAGAGAGAGAGAGATGGATTTTTTATTTCAACTTGTGGGAGTTGATTTGAGTAAGAAAATTGACCTAAAACTGACCCTAATATATTATATATTCACCCATTAAATTACCCGAAAGACCCCTCACTTAAATGGGTTTATTCGTGAAGTCAAAACACCCAAAATACAATTTTTACGATATCTGCGAAGTATGTGCGCGTCGCGAGGCTAATTCCCCAATTTATTTTCGAAATTTGATCTGAGGCAGTGAGGTCTGTGTAAGCCTTGCGTCGCGAGGCTTCTCCTCACATCTTATGGTAGAACACCTCGTGAGGAACGCACGTCGCGACCTGCTCCTCCAATTATGCCTCTGGCAGCCTGCCCACCAATTTTTGGGTCCTCCCCAAGGACCTTTCGGGTGGTCCTTGGGGTGTCTTTATCAGACTTTTAGACTCTATATACTACACTATACGTATACAAAGTTATTTTATAAGTTTTGGACTCTATATGACCCTCCGAAACCTTCACAAAACATAGGGACGTCAACAAGTTAAATTTCGCTAGTTTCCGGACGTTAAGGCCTTTCCTTAATGCTATGGCTCCGAAACTTCTCACACATGTTATTTACACTTATTTAGACCTAATATCACTATTAATTGATATTTTAGGCTCTAGTATAGGTCATGGAAATTTCTATGTGTGTCAGTGATCCATGTGGATCAAGGTTTCAAGGTTTAAGTAAGATTAGCCTATAATGTAGTATTTGCGATCTTGATGCTAGAATTCTTGTTGTGAGATTCAATTTTGATGAATTGTCGTAGATACTTCCTACAATGTAATGAGATGATAAATTAGGTGTAATTGATCCAATGTGAAAAGATACAATCGAATTGGTAAGGATTGATCTAGGTTCTTCTAACCTATAAATTGATAATGTAATGTACATGATGTTTTCTCAATTCTAGGGTAGATGAAGCATTATTTAGCTTACGTTGTTATATCTTTAGATACTTCCCTACATGTATATTGTTGATGACTTATGATTGACGATCAAGGCAAGGAAAATTGGTGAGTGATCTATATTGTACCACTGCGGAAATGCCATGACTTAGACTAGAGCTTAATCTATTTAATAATGCTTAAAATGATGTTTCCAGAAAATGTACTTGTCTAGTGAATAGTCTATTAGGTTTTAAGAATATGTATTGAGGTACATAGGCATCCCAATGCCCAATATTGAGTAATATTTGGCATGTTAGAGAATATTGGCTTAAGGGTGTTAGCCAATTTCTATGTATATACAAGTAACTTAAAATACACTTTGATGTTCAAATGCTCCAATCCAAGCTTGTTTAGGAAATGTACTTGCAATGAAGACCCTAATCTAAAATTCTTATTGTCATCGCTTACACACATTAGGTACGAGGCATCCAAGTGTCGAGCCTAGGTACCATAGCACATGATCATTTAAAATGATCATGTAGATTAAGTAGTGCCCAAGGACATAGTGAGGATCCTTGGACAAGAAGTGAACTTTCCAAGTGGAACTACAGAGTGCACAGTTAGGAAAGTGCACGGCAACACATGTGCTACTGTACGAGAGACAAGCGACCAAGCCCAACCGATTTAGTTAGGGCGGTAAGGGGGTCGGCACGCGTCGGGTCAAGCCACGTGGGTCCGAGCTTCCTAACCAATCCTAGGTTCTAACTAACTTACCTATATAGATAACTAACCTAGGACTAACAAAAATGAACTAACTAGTGTGCCCGAAATCCTAAGACCTAACCGGGTGACACTAGCCGAGTAGCTAACTAAAGAAACATCCTAGTACCTAACCTATGATGGTCCAAAGGGGTTGGTTATGGTCCTAGTGACTTAGGGGTACTTTAGTAATTAATCTAGGTCACTTAATTAATTAAATTAGCAACTTAATTAATTAATTTAAACTCATGGTCAAACCCGAGACACTTAGCAAATTTTCAGAATTTGGCTAAGTCAAATGCTCTCCTATTTTTAGTCAATTTAGGAGGGGCATTTTGGTAATTTAACTTATTAAAAAGACCCATTTAAGTGAAGGGTCTTTTGGTTAATTCATGGGACGACTATATATTAATATTAGATCAGTTTTAGACCACTTTTACAAGTCCCAAATCATATCAAACGAAATTTCTCTCAATCTCTCAAGAACACTCTCTTTTCCAAACTCAATTGAAGAAAAAGAAAAGCTTCAGGGAGAAGACGAAGGTTTCGAAGTTTCCAATCAGATTTCGTGGATTCTTCATCTATAAGGTATGGGTTTTTCACTCTTGGGATTCCTTTACCCAAGAGGTCCTTTCTAGATAAGTTTTCAAGAACTTCAAATACTAGGGTTTTTACTCTACAAAATGGATTTTCTTCCTAAACACTAGATTTATGATATTCAATAAAAAGTAAATGTTTTCTATATTTAATTTCGCACAAATTGTTGAGTAATTGATTGATAATGTTTGAATGTCATGTGATACATGATCTTTCTCTAAGTGATGGTGTCGAATGGGTTGTTTATGGTATTTGATAATGTGTAAACGTTACGATTAGAATTAAGACTTGAATGAACCCTTTAACGACCCGTTTACCTTCTCCTATGCTATGCATTGATCTTGTACATGATTTGATGAGTTTGTATTGATTATGCCATTGAGTATTTCACAATGTATGATTATGAATATTGCATGATAAATAAGATTCTTGGAAGCAAGAGGTAAGTCTTCTAAGTGTGATTACTCTCAATGTTCATGTTAGCCTATTATTATGATGCTATGATTACGAAAGGAATGTATGATGTTGCTATGTGAATATGCTGGGCTATGAACATGTAAATTGTGAGATCATGATAATAATACAAAAATTCAAGTTATGATATCCCTTGTATGCTTTACACAGGGTGATTATGTTATGTTAATCTCACATATGAAGGGCTATGATGAAAGGAAATTATCATCTAATCTAAAAGAGCTTATGATCATGTTATACAAGGAATTAATCTCCTATGACCTATGATAAGTTTATGACAAAAGACAACTTAAAGGTTATTTAATAAAGGGACTTAAGCTAAGCACCAATGAACTAGATTTGAGAAGTGTCCCTTCCCTAGTTGGAAGGTAGGTTCACAATGATTCTCATGAGATTGAGGCTTCCATCTAATGTGGAACTATGGGTCTCTAATACATCTCCTAGTTCTTGAACTATGTTACCACCATAGGATACTACCTAGTGAATCCACCTAGAAATCTATGTCATGTTAGGTTCTACTTTGGCCGGTAGACCACCTTCTTTCGGTGTGGTGTTTCATGACACCGAATTTAATGTTTAGCTCATATGGTCTATGTCTGTTAAGGTGAATGTTCCCTCATGTAAAATGAAAGACAAGAAAATGAACGTTGACTAGGGTGACTTGAGGAGTCTACTTAGTATAGGTAGGGGTATGGGACTCTACCTACACATTGCACAAGTTGACTCTAAGGGAAGTCCTAGAAGATTGTTCTTATGAATATGATAACATGAAAGACATGAGTATTATGATACATGATGTTACTCTTATGTGATGTTGGTCATTATGATGAATATGTTATGTGCTTATATTGTTATATGAGGTGATGACTACTTATGTTACAAGTACATGAAGCAAGGTTTTACTTATGGTCTCCTATCTTATCTACTTGGTTGTGTGGGGTTATGGGTCTTCACATGACCATTGCACTTGTAGGTTGGGGATGAGGTCATTGGTAACTGTTTTGTATGTTGTGTCTATATGATCTATTGAATATGAAATGTTAACATGACTCTAAAAGAATATGCCTTTGATTATGATCATGCTTTAACTTGTATTTGTTATATGGTATGTGCATTGAAGACTTTCATATGACTTAGCATGTTTTCTAAAGAGATGATAAGTGATTTTTTTCATGCATGTCCCTATGTGTTATGTGCATATACCCATATTTAGTACATGTGGCGTACTAACCCCATTACTTTATATTACTACAACTGTAGGTTTCGGCCATTGAAGTTAAAGAGGTCGATTTGAAGAAGCTTGGAATTCTTTCTCCAAGTATCGGTAGGTCCTCATGTTTGGGATGCTACTATTTCATTTTCCAGCTTTATGAAGACATTAGTAGAATTTAAGAATATTTGATTTCCATTTATGTTCTTTGGATTCTTTTGTATTAAGGCCTACATGGCATATTGACTATTATTGGCTAAGTCCAAATTTACACTCTTAGATGGTTTTTTTTTATATATGTGAGGCGTTTTAAAATATCGTATCTCTTTATGAATTTAAGTAGGAAGTCTAAGTATACTTCATTAGTATGTTAAAAGTTTTAATTTTTCCATAAATTTTATTGATCAAATGTTATGACGGATGCTAAGGGCTTGTTTGAGTCCTCTGAGAGGACGACGATGCCGGTCTCATCCGGGGTGTACTCTACGGGTGTGATAAACTTGGTATCAGAGCATGAGGTTAAATATCCTTAGGAACAATGTCTCACTAAACCACTTTACCTAGTGTCTTTTCATGGTTGTGAAGCGCGCCACAATTGTGTGCGAGGGGCTATGTGATGACTAGGAAACTTCTCTTTTCGTGATACTCCTGTGTCGTGCGTTTAGAGTTTTGACACTATGTGTCTATTAGCATCTAATACCTTTCTTGTGTATATAGGCTATGAACACAAGAAGGACAGTCGGTAGAAGGGTAGGAGAGGAGATTGCGAATGCGGGAGCTACTCCCCAAGGTAACCGAAATGCTCCTGAAGTGCAAGTTGCTGCAAATGATCAAGTTCCGGTGAATCCTCCGGCTATGAAGGATGGTGAGGTGAGGGCAGCCCTGTTCCAAATGGCCCAATCCATCACCACCCAAGCTCAATCCATCACGACTCAAGCTAACAGAGAGGTTGCACCTCGAGAAAACTAGCATGCTAGTACTATGGCTAGACGTTTGAGAGACTTTATGAGGATGAATCCTCCCTGTACTTTGGATCAAAAGTTGATGAAGACCCCTAAGATTTCCTTGATGAGGTCTAGAAGATTTTATTTGCTATGGGGTGAGTACTACTGAGAAGGTCGAACTTGCTGCTTATCAACTCAAGGACGTGGTTCAGACATGGTACAATCTGTGGAAGGACAGTAGGGCTTTAGGAGATGGTCTCGTGACTTGGGAGATCTTCAAAAAGTCCTTTCTTGACAGATTCTTCCCAAAGGGAGCAAAGAGAAGCTAAGGTAAAGGAGTTCATCAACCTTCGTCAAGGAGGTATGAGTGTTAAGGAATACTCCTTGAAGTTCATTAAGCTGTCCAAATATGCTTCTTCTTTTGTTTCTAATGCTAAGGATAAAATGAGACGTTATGTAACGGGCGTGTCCGAAGAGCTTGAAGAAGAATATCGTGCAACCATGCTTCATGACAATATGGATCTTTCTAGGTTGATGGTTCATGCTCAACAGGTTGAGGAAAGTCGCCTAAGGAAGAGAAATAGGGAAGCTTAGAAGGCAAAGTCTTTTGAGAGTGGTTCTCTTAAAAGTAGGCTTGATGATCAAGACAAGCCTAAGTTTAAGAAGAGATTTTCAAACCAAGTTCCTTCAAATTTCTCCAACAATCGCAATGATAGAGGTTCTAATCCTAAACCTCAAAAGGGGAGAAATGTTGATCCACCAAGAGAAAGACCAACTTGTGGTAAGTGTGGTAAGAAGCATGGGGGCGAATGTCTTGTTAGAACTAATAGTTGCTATGGTTGTGGCAAAGGTGTCCAGATAGTGAAAGATTGTCCTAATGTGAGAAGTCAACATAAGGGTAATAGTCAAGCTCTACCAAGCGGTCCTAATTCTGAAGCGCCAAAAAGGAACCGTTTCTATGCACTCAAGGCTAGAGTGAACAAGAAAGCTCTCTTGACGTTGTGACGGGTATGTTACAAGTTTTCACTGTTAATGTTTATGCATTGCTTGACCCAGGTGCTACTCTTTATTTTGTTACACCTTTGGTAGCTAGGAATTTTGATGTACTTCCTGATGTTTTGATTGAGCCCTCTTCCGTTTGTACCCCAATGGGTGACTCTGTAGTTGCAAAACGAGTCTATAGGAAAAGCCCTGTCATGCTGCCCAATAGAGTTACTCTTGTTGATTTGGTAGAACTTGACATGTTTGATTTTGATATCATCTTGGGTATGTATTGTCTTCATGATTGTTTTTCTTTCATAGATTGTAGAACAAGGGTAGTGAAGTTTCAATTCCCTAATGAACCTATTCTAGAGGGGAAGAGGGGAAATTCTATGCCAAGGGATCAAATTATTTCGTGTGTAAAGGCTTGTAAGATGATATCTAAAGGTTGTTTATACCATGTGGTAAGGGTTAAGGACCTAGAATGTGAAACTCCTTCTATTGAGTCAGTCCCTGTAGTGAGAGAATTCCCAGAGATTTTTCCTAATGACCTTCCAGGAGTTCCTCCCAAAAGGGAAATTGACTTTGGCATTGATTTATTACCGGATACGAATCCCATTTCAATTCCTCCATATAGGATGGCTCCGGCTGAATTGAAAGAGTTGAAGCTCCAACTCAAGGATTTACTAGACAAGGTTTTCATTAAACCTAGTATTTCTTCATGGGGTGCTCCGGTATTGTTTATTAAGAAGAAGGATGGGTCCCTTAGAATGTGTATTGATTATCGCCAACTTAATAAGGTCACCATAAAGAACAAGTATCCTCTCCCTTGAATTGATGATCTCTTTGATCAACTCCAAGGTGCTAGTTTCTTTTCCAAGATTGACTTAAGGTCGGGATATCACCAACTTAGGGTAAGAGGTGAAGATATTCCCAAAATAGCTTTCCGAACTAGATATGGTCACTATGAATTTCTAGTTATGTCTTTTGGGTTATCAAATGCCCCGACAACGCTTATGGAGCTAATGAATAGAGTCTTCCGAGATTACCTTGACTCATTTGTGATTGTGTTCATTGATGATATTTTTATATACTCCAAGAATGAAGATGAACATGAGAGTCACTTGAGGTTGGCCTTGCAAGTCCTTAAAGAACACCAACTTTATGACAAATTTAGCAAGTGTGAATTTTGGTTGAGGTCGGTTGCTTTTCTTGGCCATATTATCTTTGGTGATGGTGTAGAGGTGGATCCGAAAAAGACAGATGCGGTCAAAAATTTGCCTAGACCTTAGACTCCCACAGACATAAGGAGTTTCTTGAGTCTAGCCGGTTATTATAGAAGATTTGTTGATGGATTTTCATCCATTGCTTCTCCTTTGACAGTTTTGACCCAAAAGAAGGTGAAGTTTGAGTCGTCGGAAGCTTGTGAGAAAGGTTTTCAAGAGTTGAAAGATAAGCTTACCTCCGCTCCGGTGTTGACCTTACCGGAGGGTAATGAAGGCTTTGTGGTGTATTGTGATGCTTCTCGAGTGGGCTTGGGATATGTTCTCATGCAGCATGGTAAAGTGATAGCTTATGCTTCTAGACAACTCAAAGATCATGAGAAGAATTACCCAACTCATGATATTGAGTTAGCCGCTGTAGTTTTTGCCTTAAAAATATGGAGGCATTATTTGTATGGTGTGCATGTTGATGTGTTTATTGACCATAAGAGTCTTCCATATGTGTTTACACAAAAGGAGTTGAACCTTCGACAGAGAAGATGGTTAGAATTGTTGAAGGATTACGACATGAGTATCCTTTACCACCCGGAAAAGCCAACGTGGTTGCGGATGCTTTGAGTCGTATGACTATGGGTAGTGTGTCTCATGTGGATGAAGAGAAGAAAGAACTTGTGAAAGATGTTCATAGGTTGGCTCGCTTAGGTGTGCGGTTAGAAGATTCTCCAATTTGTGGTTTCATGGTCCATCATAACTCCGACTCATCATTAGTACTTGATGTAAAATTGAAGCAACATCTTGATCCCCTATTGATGGATTTGAAGGAATCGGTACTTAGTAATCTCAATCAGTCATTCTCCCAAGGGGAGGATGGTGTTCTTAGGTACCAAGGGAGATTATGTGTACCCGATGTTGAGGATTTGAGAAATCAGATTCTAGAAGAAGCTCATGGTTCTCGCTATTCTATACATCCGGGTGCCAACAAAATGTATCATGATCTTAGAGAGGTCTATTGGTGGGATGGTTTAATGAGGTACATAGCATAGCTCGTTGCTAAGTGTCCAAACTTCCAACAAGTTAAAGCCGAGCATCTAAAACCTAGTGGTTTAACCCAAATCATGGATGGTCCTACTTGGAAGTGGGAAGCCATCAATATGGACTTTGTTGTTGGGTTGCCTCGAACCCGAAAGTAGTATGATTCTATATGGGTTATCGTGGACAGGTTGACCAAATCTACCCATTTTATTCCTATTAAGTCTACATATACTTCCAAAGATTATGCAAGAATCTACATTAATGAGATTGTGACTCTTCATGGGATTCTTTTGTCCATCATTTCGGATAGAGGTGCCCAATTCACTTCTCATTTTTGGAAGGCTTTTCAGAAGAGTTTAGGTACTCAAGTGAAACTTAGTATCGCTTTCATCCTCAGACGGATGGTCAAGCGGAACGTACCATTCAGACCCTTGAAGACATATTGAGAGCATGAGTAATTGATTTCAAGGGAAGTTGGGATGATCACTTACCTTTGATTGAGTTCTATTACAACAATAGCTATCATTCGAGCATATCCATGGCACCTTATGAAGCTCTTTATGGTAAAAGGTGTAGATCTCTGGTTGAATGATTTGATGTTGGTGAGTCCTCACTCCTTGGTCTAGAGATTATCAAAACGTTAAGGCATGGGATCTAATTCACCTTTGAGAATTCTTTCCTCAAAGGGCTCCTTCAAAGGTTTTCCAAAGGTTGAGTTTTCATGTGGGTTTCATTCAATTACGAAATTGTGTTATGAGTTGAATTGTTTATACTTTCTTTAGGGTATTATGAGTAGATTATCATGTAATGCAACCTAATTGGGATGAATTAGGATGGTTTGGTCTAGATAGTAGACTATGGCCCTTAACCCTTAACCCTAGGCATGATTTTGATATGAAATATGTTGGGTTTGATGCAATTGGTTTTATTATTGGTTAAATCATTTGTAATGATTGTTATTACATTGATCATGAATCTATAGAGATGAATTAACGTCCTTCATGCTAGTCCTTGAGTATTGATCTAGGTTAAGAAGATAGACTTAAATATCATGTTTTCAAGCTTGGATCTAGTATTGAATTATGGTGTAGCGATTCTTCTAAATTCATTATCATGTTGGTTATTGGATTATATTGGCGTGATCACCCAAATTGGGTTGATCTATGGGTTGATGGTAAGGCCCTTATTGATGAACTATGGAGGGGTGTTGGTAAGTCTTGACTATCGTAATTCTCACTTCAATTGTGGTTAATTGTCATCAAGTTATGATGTTGTGTTGAAGTATACCTTGTTTAAGGTGATAGGATGGTATGATGATTGAATTGAAATGTCTTATGTTTCGGTTGTAAGGTTGCTTAGGAGTAAATATAATAAAAAAGTTGATGTGTAATGATGTGCCCTATTATGATGAGATGTGCATGTGTCAACTTCACCTATATGAATTGTGAATGAAAGGACTATTTCTCATACAATTCTTATTGAGCTATGATGATGAATATACAAGGGCTACACCCTATTATCTAAACTAGGTTGAGATGATTAATAAACATTAAAGACATTTCAATAATGGGGACTTAGCTTAGCACCGAGTGAACTTGACAATGAGAGGTGATGTCTTTCCATAGAGGAAGTGTTACCTTATAGTTACATATTGGATGTCGACTACCACTTTGAGGGACAATCATCTAATGATTACCATGAGGTGTGGCCCCAATTACCAAAAGGTATGTAGAGGGAATACCTATCTCTTAGTTCCTTAAACTATGTTGCCACCATAGGATACTAGCTACTGGATCCACCTAGATAGCTACGTTTATGTTAGGTTCTACCTTGGCCGGTAGACCACCTTCCGTCGGTGTAAGGTTTCATGACACCGGATTCCACATTAGCTCATGTGGTCTATGTCGGTTAAGGCAAGAGTTCCCTAAACTAAAATGAAGGAATGAAATATAAGCTAATTGAAGTAACTTGATGGGTTTGACTTTAGCTTAGGTAGGGGTATGGGACTCTACCTATGCCTTGCACTAGTTTGCCTTGATAGAAACTCCGAGGAGTTAATATTATGTATATAAATGATGATATAATGTAAATGACTTTATATGTTGAAGAATATGCTTATGAATATGAAATTGTTTATCAATTTTTAAAGAAGGAACATTATATGAGATTGAACACTATGTTAAGTAAAGGGAATTGATAATTTTGATCTTTGGTAGGTTACTTGATTAAGTAGGGTTATGGGGCTTTACTTGGTCATTGCACTTGTGGCTTCATAAGGATTATATTTGGTTGGTTGGTTTTGTTATGATTTACTCTTATTCATGTTTGGGATGCTATGAAATAATAGTAGAGTTATATGAGATTTTGGGTTTAAGTACAATGATATGCATATGATATAATTAACTTGTTTAGTATGTTTAAAGTATTGGTTTAAATGACATGTCTTCATTAAATGTCCCCTTTTAGCATACTTTGATGATATTTGTGCATATGGTTTCATACTTAGTACATGTGGCGTACTAACCCCATTTTCTCCCTCTTTCCCAAACATTTTAGGTTTCGATCGTTGAATTTTGACTTGAGGTGATTTGAAGGAAGACTTGGATATTCTATCATCCAAGTGGTAGGTCCTCATTTTCCCGAGGAAGATGCCAATATTCTCTTTATGAAGTTACTTAGTTACTACAACTTTTGTATTGACTCTATTTCCTATTTGAGACAAAGTTGTATAAAGCCTATATGTGGCTTTCTTTTATTGATGTAGGGCTATGCCCAATGTTATTGCTGCCGTTAGATGGTTTTATGAGATGAGATGGATTTATGATTCTATTTCTTTATTATATAAATGTGGGAAACAAAAGTAGAAGACTATGTAATCTTCTTATACGAACAAGTCTATGTATACTTGATATAAATATGATTATGTGTATGTAGTGGTCTATGTAAACCTTCGATTAGATTTAGTTTGAAAAAGTTTTAGTTCTTACGTATTTTAATCGATGAATGCAATGATGTAAGACTAAGAGGCTTGTCTTAGTCCTCCAAGAGGACGACGACGCCGGTTACATCTAAGGGTAAACCCGGATGTGACAAACTTAGTATCAAAGCATGAGGTTGATTATCCTTGATGTTGATGTCTCTCTCAACCACGTCTATGTAGGTTTGTATTCATAATTGTGAAGCGCGCCACACTTATGAATATGAACTTATTTGATGCTGAGGAATCACTCTCATTTTTGGAAATCCATTATCGTGCCTCTAGAGTGTACTTCTTATATGATTTCACCTAAACCTTGTATTTTGGTTATAGGAGATGAATACTCGGAGGAATGCAGCTAGGATACTTGAGGAGGAGATTGCTATTGCGGGAATTCCTCCCCGTGATGATCCAGTTCCTCCTCTTAAGGTTGTTGTTGATGATCAGGCTCCAGCCGATCCTCCACCTATGGCAGAGTCTCAGATGAGGGCTATCCTTGCTCAAATGGCCCAAGACATGACTACTCAATCCCAAGCCGTAATGGTTCAAACTCAAGCTATGACTGCCCAAGCCAATCGGGATGTTGCACCTAGGGTTCATGAGCAAACTATGGCTTCTCGACTTAGGGACTTCACACGGATGAATCCTCCTATCTTCTATGGGTCTAAGGTTGATGAAGACCCGCATGGATTCATTGATGAGGTTTATAAGATACTATGTGCTATGGGGTTGTCTTCCAATGAGAATGCCGAGTTAGCCTCATACCAACTCAAGGATGTGGCCCAAACTTGGCATGTGCAATGGAGAGATAATAGGCCACTTCAAGGTGGGCCGGTGACTTGGGAGATCTTCAAGAGGGCTTTCCTTGATCGGTTCTTCCCTAGAGAGATGAGAGAAGCTAAGGTGGTGGAATTCATCAACCTCCGCCAAGGAGGTATGAGTGTTCATGATTACTCTTTGAAGTTCATTCAATTGGCCAAATATGCTCCTTCCTTGGTCTCCGATCCTAGAGACAAGATGAGTCGATTTGTGACAGGTGTATCGGATGACTTGCAAGAAGAATGTCATTCGGCTATGCTTCATGATAACATGCATATTGGTCGTCTTATGGTGCATGCTAAAAGGGTTAAGGAGGCTAGAGCAAAAAGGAAGGATTGGGATTCAAGAAGGGCAAGTTCTTTTGAGGGTAGAGCTACAAAAGATAGTCTTGGAATTCAAGACAGACCTAGATTTAAGAAGAGCTTTTCAAATCAAGTTCCATCCAAATTTCCCAAGGCTAGGGATTAGAGGGAGCCTAGGCCGAAAGTTCAAAAAGGGAAGAGTGGAAATTCATCTAATGAGAAGCCTACGTGTGCTAAGTGTGGAAAGGGTCATCTTGGTGAATGTTTGGTAGGAACTGGGATTTGCTTTGGTTATGGCAAAAGTGGTCACAGGGTGCGAGATTTTCCTAATGAAAAGGGGCAAGAGAAGGGTGGACAACCAAGTGGTTCTAGTGATGCTCCTAAAAAGAACCACTTTTATGCTCTTTGTACTAGAGATGATCGAGAGGCCTCTCCCGATGTGGTGACCTATAACGCCCCAAAATGAACTAAGGTGAACTAGAGCCTCATGGTTGTTTCTTGAGTTAATTTTAAGTTAAACAGAGTTAGTTTGGTGTCCTTAGGCAGTGTGCAAAGTTTGATTAAGTTTGGAGTTCAATCAACCAAAAACGTCCATGACGTTCGGATGGTATGCCTTAGAATGTACTTGTATGTCTTGGCAAGTTTGGATAAGTTTTATGTGTTCATTTTACTTGAAACATGCGTCGGATGTTCCTTAGACCTAGACGACTTAGTTTAGGGTTTTGACGTCCGGGCACGACCCAACCTAGGACCCATAAGGGGCCCTAGATGAAGGGCCCAAGACTTGGGCAAGTCTGCCCATCAGTAGCTCACGACGGCCATGGCGACGGTCCATCGTACTCAGGACGGTCCATCGAGCCAGGGCGTCGTGGGTGACAGAGAGTGAAATTGGGACAGGCTCCATTTAGAAGCCAAGTGTTCCTCGATGGAACCCCGTGACGGTCCGTGGTGGACGTGACGGTCCGTCGAGGAGGTCTCGTCGACAAAGCCTGCCAGTGCATGATTTAAAGGCTGCTAGCTTAGGGTGTTTTATGTAAATACACCCCAAGCCTTATAAGACTCTCTTACACCCTAAACCTAGAGAAGAGCCCCCTTTTCTCTTCAAGATCCAACTCTCTCTTTCTTTCAAGAAAACTCTCTCAACTCTCTTGGAAGCTAGAAGTCAAAGAAGGATAGGAGGACGGATTGGGAATTGTTTCTTCATCAAATTCGTGGGTTTCTTTCTCCTAAAGGTATGGTATCCATTCTTGAATACCTTTCCATTCAATAAGCCAACTTCCAAAAATGGTTTTCAAAAGGGGTTTTAAACTCAACTTCTTCTAAACTTTGATTTCTATTATGGGTCTTCTTGTAACTAAGTTCTAATGGTTTAAATGTATTTATCTTGGTTTGAATAGATGGTTTTGATGTTAAAACTCCATGAAACTCTTGTATATGCATACTTCAACTTTTGGCATGAAAATGGGTTATGTGAGCATGATTTGAGTAAGGTATGAACTTGGGTCTTCTTGTGTATGTCATGTTGGTGTAGCTACTGCCCTAAGGGCCTTCATATGGTGAAATATTGATAAATTGCTTATGGGTAATGATGGTTTGATTTGTTGATGAGTTGCTCTCATTGTATAATTCTTATTATGAATTGCTATTTGAGTGGTATGGTCCACCTTATGGGTGGCGGTGCTAATTGATGAACTTGATGTTACTTAGTATGGTTTGAGTATGTGACCTTGAAGGTCTAATATGTGAAATGAAGATATATTGGAAATGGGTCTTATGTTGTGTTTGATGTAGCTTGAATTGCATGTTTGACCTAGTTTATGTCTAAATGAAGTATATGATCATGAGAAGTATGTAGAGTGTGTAGCTTGATGAATCAAGGTTAAAGTAGGAGTAGAACTTGATGAAAATGAAATGATGCTTATATGCAAGGTGTGCACATGTACACACACACTCTTCTAAGATTTGTATTATGTCAAGTTGAGCAAAAAAGGGGAAATCTTGAGGTGGACACACTTCGTGAGTTGAGATGTAGTGTCTAGTAACAACCTCTCCATTTCCTAGTGAGCTTCCTATGATAGATTTTTATGTTGAGAAATCCGTGTGGAGTTATGCCTAGCACCGAGAGGATATGAAGGGGAGGTGGATTGCACTTCGTTAGTTGAGATGTTGTAATCCAAAGTACCTCTTGAGATGAGTACTCCTCGTTAGTAGAGAGTGAGTTACTATAGACAATCTCCTTCCCTTAACTATGTGCCCGCATAGGTGTAGCTATTGAAAATACATGTAAACGCTAAAAGCATGACCTTACTCTAGGCAAGTAAGGAATCCCTCATCCGATAGGGGTTAATATCGGGATTCCATGTCTAGCTCTCATGGTCTTTGTCGGTTAAGCTAACTCCACAAAAGAATTGATTTGAAACTAATTATCTTGTGTATTGTTGAAATTGTGTATGTATGTCGTGAAGTGCTCAATCCACATTAGTTACCAAGTAGGAGCATTGAGTGGGAGTAGTAGTATGGGATGCTATTCTCACATTGCACTCGGTGTGACCTATACCTACTATGGGAGAAGAGTACCTTCATGAAATCCGTGTGAATGAGTACTATGGTGTAGTGTTATGGAGGATTATTGTGGAGTACTTGAGTAAATGGAATCCCATTAGGAGTACTAAGTGGGAGTGGTAGTATGGGATGCTACTCTCACATTGCACTTGGTATGACCTATATTTCCATGAGTGTTTTGCATATGTTAGCCAAGGGCGTGGATTTGATTTCTAACGAAGTAAGCCTAAGATTAGGTAGTTTTAAGGGTCGCTTTGGTGTGCTTTGAAGGGAGGTGTAATGAGAGTCCCTTCTTGGCTCACCTTAGGGAGTCTTAGAATAACCTTGGGTTAGGGCAACTTCAAAGAAAAAGGGTTCATATGACTTGGACCGTGCCTTTCACTGTAAGGTCTTCATTGTAAGAATTCAAAATGTTCACTATGATGCTTTATTCAATTTTATTGCAAGTTTAGCAAAGTTAATTGAAATGTTCCTTTTGTTTATTTTAAGTTTGGTAAGATAGCCATAAAGTGTTAAATGTTGATTCTTATGTGGGTTTGCTTCTAGATTCATGAAGGTTATAGTTGAATTGCATAAAAAGCTATCTTTACTAAAATGTCCCTTTTTGCATGTTTTTGCATATGCCATACTTAGTACATTGTTGTACTAACCCCATACTTTTTATACCTTATGAGTATAGGTTGGAAGCCTTTGGAGGATCGAAGTTGAAGCTTGGGAATTCTATCTCTCAAGACTTGGGTATGTCCTCATATATTAAAGGACATAGTTTTTATGTTTCTTAGTTTCCTTATTAAGACTAAAAAAATGTATTTATTCTATTGTAAAGGGCCGTGTCCCTAAGATTCTAAGTTGTGTCTTTAAGTTGGCTTGTGACGATAAGATTTCCTAGTATTTATGAAAAGACTCCTTTATTTATTATTATCGTGAAAAGTTTTAATTCTGCACTACTTTTCATGCTTTATGTTATGAATGCTAGTTAGAGGGCTTGTACGAGACCCCAAAGGGGTCAAGTACGCCCGGTCACGATTCGAAGGTTTTCCCTAACTTCTAGGGGGTGCTATCGGGTCATGACATGACCGGTATGTTACAAATCTTTACTATTAATGTGTATGCTTTACTTGATCCGGGTGCTACTTTGTCTTTTGTCACTCCCTTAGTAGCTAAAAAGTTTGATACTTTACCCGATGTTTTGCATGAACCTTTTGTGGTGTCTACTTCGGTACGTGAGTCCATTGTTGCAGAAAGAGTCTATCGAAATTGTCCGATCACTTTTCCCAATAGAGTTTCTCATGTGGATCTAGTTGAACTAGATATGCTTGACTTTGATGTCATTTTGGGTATGGATTGGTTAAATGCTAGTTTCGCTTCCATTGATTGTAGGACTAGAGTTGTGAGGTTTAGTTTCCCAAATGAACCCGTTATTGAGTGGAAGGGTGGGAATTCTATTCCTAGAGGTCGTGTCATATCTTGTCTAAAAGCATGTAAGATGATCTCAAAGGGGTGTCTTTATCACATTGTAAGAGTATAAGATTTGGATTCCAAAATTCCTCCTATTGAGTCGGTCCCCGTGGTGAGAGAATTTCCAGAGGTCTTTCCTAATGACCTTCCCTGTATTTCTCCCGAACGGGAAATTAATTTTGGTATCAATTTGCTACCGGAAACAAACCCTATTTCGATTCCTCCTTATTGAATGGCTCCGGCCGAATTAAAGGAGTTGAAGGCACAACTTAGAGATTTGCTAGATAAGGGATTTATAAGGCCTAGCATTTCTCCATGGGGTGCTCCGGTCTTATTCGTGAAGAAGAAAGATGGGTCCTTGAGAATGTGTATTGATTATCGCCAACTCAACAAAGTTACTATCAAGAACAAGTATCATCTTCCTCGGATTGACGATTTATTTGATCAACTCCAAGGAGAGAGCTACTTCTCAAAGATAGATTTGAGGTCGGGGTATCACCAACTCAGAGTGAGAAATGAAGATTTTTCAAAGACAGCCTTTCGGACTCGATATGGGCACTATGAGTTCGTGGCTATGTCCTTTGGTCTCACAAATGCCCCGGTGGCATTTATGGACCTAATGAATAGAGTGTTTCGAAGCTATCTTGATTCATTCTTTATTGTATTTATTTATGATATATTGGTGTATTCGAAGAATGAGGTTGATCACATGGGTCATTTGAGGGTGGTATTGCAAACCCTTAAAGAGCATCAGTTATTTGCCAAGTATAGCAAATGTGAGTTTCGGTTGAGGTCGGTGGCATTTCTTGGGCACATCATCTCTAGTGAGGGAGTTGAGGTAGACCCTAGGAAGACTGATGCGGTGAGAAATTGGCCTAGACCCTTGACTCCGAGTTTCTTAGGTCTAGCAGGCTATTATCGAAGGTTTGTGGAGGGCTTTTCATCCATTGCATCTCCTTTTACTACATTGACACAAAAAGGTAAAAAGTTTGAGTGCTCGGAGGCTTGTGAGAAAAGTTTCCAATTATTGAAGCATAGGCTTACTTCGGCTTCGGTGTTGACACTACCGAAAGGTACAAAGGGTTTTGTTGTGTATTGTGATGCATCTCGTATAGGTTTGGGTTGTGTGCTTATGCAAAATGAGAAGGTGATTGCCTATGCTTCAAGGCAACTTAAGGTGCATGAGAGAAACTATCCCACTCATGACCTTGAGTTAGCGGTCGTGGTGTTTGCTTTGAAAATATGGAGGCATTACTTGTATAGTGTTCATGTTGATGTTTTCACCGATCATAAGAGTCTCCAATATGTGTTTACTCAAAACGAGTTGAATCTCCGGCAAAGAAGGTGGTTAGAATTGTTGAAGATTAGGATATGAGTGTCTTATATCATCCCGGCAAGGCCAATGTGGTTGTGGATGCCCTAAGTCGTATGACTATGGGTAGTGTGTCTCATATAGATAAAGCCAAGAAAGACCAAGTGATAGACGTTCATAGGTTATCTAGGTTGGGGGTGCGATTGGAGAGTTCTCCAAATGGTGTTGATACGGTTCATCATAGCTCCGAGTCATCATTGGTGGTTGAGGTAAAGTCCAAACAACACCTTGATCAACTATTGATGGAGTTAAAAGAATCGGTTCTTGGCAAGTTAAATGAGTCTTTCTCCTTAGGGGGGGATGGTGTATTGAGGTACCAAGGGAGATTGTGTGTTCCCGATGTTGATGGGTTGAGGGATCGAATCCTTGACGAAGCCCATGGATCCCACTACTCCATTCATCCGGATTCGACTAAGATGTACCATGACCTTCGGGAGATATACTAGTGGGAAGGTTTGAAGAAGGACATAGCGGAATTTGTTGCTAAGTGTCAAAATTGCCAACAAGTAAAAGCGGAACATCAAAAGCCGAATGGCTTACTACAATAGATCCAAATTCCTACTTGGAAGTTGGAAGACATTAATATGGACTTTGTAGTAGGATTGCCTCAGACTCAAAAGTCATATGATTCTATATGGGTGACTGTTGATAGATTGACTAAGTCCGCTCATTTTATTCCCGTCAAGTCCACTTATTTAGTGGAAGTTTATGCAAAGATCTTCATAGATGAGATTGTGTTTCGCCATGGTATTCTGTTATCCATCATTTTGGATCGGGGTGCACAATTCACATCTAGATTTTGGAGGTCATTTCATGAAGGTTTGGGTACTAAGGTGAAATTGAGTACCGCTTTTCATCCTCAAACGGATGGTCAAGCGGAATGCACTATTCAAACCCTTGAGGATATGCTTAGAGCTTGTATTATTGATTTTAAAGGAAATTGGGATAAGCACTTGCCTTTGGTGGAGTTTGCTTATAATAACAGCTTTCATTCATCCATCTCCATGGCTCCCTATGAAGCCTTGTATGGTAGGAGGTGTAGGTCTCCTATAGGGTGGTTTGAGGTTGGTGAACCATCGATTCTTGGTCCCGATTTGATTTATAGGACTTTGGAGAATGTGCACATCATAAGGAATCGGTTACAAACAACCTATAGTCGACAAAAGTCTTATGCCGACAATAGGAGAAAGGATTTGGAGTTTAAAGAAGGTGATAAAGTATATTTTAAAATTTCACCTATGAAGGGGGTGGTTAGATTTGGCAAGAAGGGGAAGTTGAGTCCTCGTTATGTGGGCCCTTATGAGATATTGAAAAGGGTTGGTAAGGTTGCCTATCACTTGAAACTCCCAAATGATTTAGCTTTGGTTCATCTGGTTTTCCATGTATCTATGTTGAAAAAGTGCCGAGTCTATTTTTCCCATTGAAGGCATTGGAGTCAAGGATAACCTCTCTTATGAGGAGGTTCCGGTGCAAATCCTTGATAGACAAGTGAAGAGGTTGAGGAACAAAGAGGTGGTTTCCGTAAAAGTGTTATGAAAGAACCATCTTGTTAAGGGTGCAACATGGGAGGCCGAGGCCGACATGAAGACCCGTTATCCTCATATTTTCAATGATTAAGGTTAGTCATTCTCTTTAATATCATAATTATGACTAGGAATTGTGGTTTCTTGATTTTTAGGTGAAGTCTTGCAAAAATCCAAAATTTTGAGACTTCACAGTGATGGTACAGTGAAGTCACTGTAACTTGGCTTTGAAACTTGGAAATTGTTTTGCTTGTTTCTTATTTGAGTTATGTTATGCATTTTTTGATTTGGTGAGTCCTTGTGGAAATTATATGTAGCATATTGATGAAATGAACTTGGTTCTAATTGACTTAGGTAATAAATGATGAGCTCATATGTATTGTGAGAAGGAGGTACCTCATGATGAAATTTTGAGCCGATGTGTGACAAATTGAGTCTTGAAGTTTGCCTTATTGAAATGATGATTCATGTTAATTTTATATTGTGAATTGGTTGAGCTGCTACTCTTGAGTCTTTTCCTTCCTTTAAAAGAGCGTTTAGTGTCATTCGGGGACGAATGTTTCTAAGGGGGGGATAATGTAACATTTTGAAATTTCAAGGCGTGTTGTAAAACTTAACATAGGTTCCATGAGGTCTAAGCACTATTCTAAGTTGATTTATATGTATATAGGCTAGTTAAGGTGTTTAAGAACCAAAATATTCAAAAACGTCCATGTCCGAAAAGTTGGTTCACGAGAGTGCTAGGATGTCCTAGCCATTTGACTAGCTCTTAGGAGTTGGAATTGATCAAAATTCGGTTAAAATATGTGTAACGCGTGTTAGAGATGTTTCATGGTTGAAACGTCCGGGTACGACTCCACAAGGACCAACCAAGGGCCTTTGAGGAGGACCCTTGAGGTTTGGATGCAACACTGCCTGGCAGTGTGCCTCGACAGAAGGGTCGACGGGGCGTGGGTGGCTCGACGGGGCGTCGAGGCCACCGTCGTCCCACACTTTGAATGTTTCAAGGAAGCTCTTGTTCCAGGCGACGGAGGGGGGTGACGGGGCGTCGACTCACAGACGGACCGTGGTCGAGGTCTCGTCTGTGAGGGCCCAACTTACTGCCAAGATTTCTAAAAACGACTTCATTAATTAATTAATTTATTTTGGTGGTTAGTTGGGGGTTAGGAAGAATAATGAAGTAATTTAACCCCTCATATAAATACCCCAACCCTCATTAGCCTAAACACAACACTCAAAATAAACTCTCTACCTTCTCTCTACTTTCTCTCTCTATTGGAAGACAATATTGAAGACATAGCTAAGAAAGGACTTTGGGGGCTGGAAAGGGACGAATTCATCATCAAATTGGTATCAAAACGTTAAGGTATGGGATCTAATTCACCTTTGAGACTTCTTTCCTCAAAGGGATCCTTTAAAGGTTTTCCAAAGGTTGAGTTTTCATGTGGGTTTCATTCAATTACGAAATTATGTTATGAGTTGAATTGTTTATACTTTCTTTAGTTTATTATGAGTAGATTATCATGTAATGCAACCTAATTGGGATGAATTGGGATGGTTTGGTCTAGATAGTAGACTATGGCCCTTAACCCTTAACCCTAAGCATGATTTTAATATGAAATATGTTGGGTTTGATGCAATTGGTTTTATTATTGGTTAAATCATTTGTAATGATTGTTATTACATTGATCATGACTCTATAGTGTTGAATTTAAGTCCTTCATGCTAGTCCTTCAGTATTGATCTAGGTTAAGAAGATAGACTTAAATATCATATTTTCAAGCTTGGATCTAGTATTGAATTATCGTGTAGCAATTCTTCTAAATTCATTATCATGTTGGTTATTGGATTACATTGGTTTGATGTCCCAAATTGGGTTGATCTATGGGTTGATGGTAAGGCCCTTGTTGATGAACTATGGAGGGGTGTTGGTAAGTCTTGACTATCGTAATTCTCACTTCAATTGTGGTTAATTGTCATCAAGTTATGATGTTGTGTTGAAGTATACCTTGTTTAAGGTGATAGGATGGTATGATTATTGAATTGAAATGCCTTATGTTTCGGTTGTAAGGTTGTTTAGGAGTACATGTTATAAAGAAGTTGATGTGTAATGATGTTCCCTATTATGATGAGATGTGCAAGTGTCAACTTCACCTATATGAATTGTGAATGAAAGGACTATATCTCATATAATTCTTATTGAGCTATGATGATGAATATACAAGGGCTAGACCCTATTATCTAAACTAGGTTGAGATGATAAGTAAAGTTTAAAGACATTTCAATAATGGGGAATTAGCTTAGCACCGAGTGAACTTGACAGTGGGAGGTGATGGCTTTCCATAGAGGAAGTGTTACCCTATAGTTCCATATTGGATGTTGACTCCCCCTTTGAGGGATACTCATCTAATGATTCCCATGAGGTGTGGACCTAATTACCAAAAGGTATGTGGAGGGAATACCTATCTCTTAGTTCCTTAAACTATGTTGCCACTATAGGATACTAACTAGTGGATCCACCTAGATAGCTACGTTTATGTTAGGTTCCACCTTGGCCGGTTGTAAGACCTCGAAAATGAGATAAGGTGTCAAGAGCCTAACATGTTTTCTTTACTGTTATAAGGTCCTAAAATTCCTTATTATGTCATATAGAGTAAGTGTGCAAAGTTTGAAGTGATTTGGAAGTCGAACGTCAAGGGACGTCCAAGACGTTCGACAAATAGTCACTTATGTGCCTCATGTGTGTATACATGCCTAAATTGTGTGAAATGAGTCAAATAAGTTTTGAAATGGTTTTAAATGATATTTAATGTTATTGTATGAAGTTTTGTGAAGTTTGGAGGTCAAACGCCCAAGAACGTCCAAGGCGTTTGAAAGATAGCCCCTAAGACGGTCATTGTATGTCATGTTGGGGTCAAGGCTGTTTGGACGTCTTGTAGGTGTTTGTTTTGGATGAAACTTATGTGATAGGTCTATAACATGTTAAGGTTTGTAGTCGCATTGGAAACGTCCGGGTACGACTTCTAAAGGGCCCCGGAAGAGGCCCCAAAAGAAGGACCTCAAGGCTGCCTAAACACTGCCTGGGCAGTGTCTCTTGACGGACCCAATGATGGACCGTTGGGCCCCCAACGGACCATCAAACAGGTCTCATCGAAGGAGACTTTCCTTGGTCAGGTTGTGAGCCAAGAAATTGGCTAAGTGTCCTGCGACGGAAGGCTGCCACGGCCCGTCATGGCCATGACGCCCCGTCATGGGCCACGTCGCGGCTGCCTGCGAGTTGGCTGCCTGCGCGCTGCCACTTAAAGGGGTGAATGGTAAATTCACCCCACGTCCTAACCTGACTATAATAGGTTTAATTAAGTAATTTTAGGTGTATATAAGTCCCTAAAAACGTGATTAACCCATTCCCAAACCCTCTCACATATTTTAAGCCTTTCTCTCCAAAAATGTTCTCTCAAAAACCACCATTTGTTGGTGAAGCTCAAGAACAGATTCAAGCTGTGTTTTCCATGGATGAATCATGAAGTTTTAGAGGTTTCAACTAATAAAAGGTATGGTGATCCTTCATCTCTAAGTAACCTTTCACTTGGAGAGTTCTTCTCAATGTTTTCAAAGAAAGTTTATGATCAAAGTTCTTCTTCTCCAATCTAGCCATGGGTTCTTTCTCAAAACATTTTTAATGATTAAATCATGATGAATTGAAGTTAATACAGTGATTTGAATGTTATTTCACTCCAATTGCATGATGAACCCATGTTCCTTCCAAATATTGGTTTAGCTCTTGCATGGGCTTTGTGATCTTGACTTGTTATCGATTGAGTTACGATTCCTTTAGTTGAAGTGATTGTATATACTGTTAATTTCATGGATTTATGTTGAATTGATGTTGAATGATACATGAGGATCAATCTATGAAGATTTGAGCATGTTTAGCCTAGTTTTCTATAATCACTGTAACATTGGTTTTCTTGTGATCCAAAGTGAGTTTCGATTAAGTTGTGGTTCTTGTAGCTACTGTTTTAGGTTAATTCCATGGTTGAATTGTGGATATAAATCATGTATGTCTAAAGTAGAAAAGGCTTGGTTTGAATTAATCTAGGCTCTTCTTGTCTATGAAGTTGTAACTTGTGATCTTAACGTTAGGTTAGTCGCTATAAGAATTGATTATGGTTAATGTCTATAGCTGCTGCCTATAATGAAATATGAGGATGAATTATATGTAATTAATACAATATGGGTCAATTTATGATAGGGTGAATATGATTAACCTATGTAAACTTACTTTCCATGAACTCCCTATATAAAGTATGCTTGTATCGACCTTAATGGCAAATTGTAGTAGTGTCTCATCTAGATTATAATTTCATTAGCTACTGCCTTAGGGTGATATGATTCATGAAATATGACCTATAATCCATATGAATGAAATTGATTAATGATCTATGTTATTCTACTTTCCTAGTATATTGATATGTTGTATTATGTTATGGTAAAATCATGTAGTGACTTGTACATGGTTTCTTATATGTTTAAAGTACATTTAGCTACTGCCATATATGTGTTTTATTGATGAATAAGGTGTATTGATCAATGATGATCAAAGGGTGAGAAATGGGTAAGAATGCTTATTTCCTTTACTCTTCTACTTCTCTATTCCTTATAGTAATGTTGATGAAGCCTTGTATGGCATTGTGTGGTATGGTCCACTTATGGTGGCGGTGTTTACTTTATTGTTATTATAAATGTGTTGACCATGGCCATGAAGGCAAATTGATGAACTTATGAACATGTGCTTAAAATGATACTATGAGAAGCTTATGCCTACTTTCCTATTCTAGTTGTGAATTAGGTGGTGTGGCTATTGTATGAGCATGTGTATAATCATGTTAGGGTATTGTATAGGTGCTGCCATTGATGTGTTAAAGTGGTTAATAGCCTCTACCCATGTATCCCTTATATGGAAGTGTAAATAGCTAAAGTTAGGAGTCTTGATTATAATGTATATATATAGTCTTGTCTTCTATGCTATTATGTGTTGTGTGCTATGTGCTTGGAAGTGTAATGTGGTCCAATAGGGTGGCGACTTAAGGAGTTATTGATAGCCATTATGTGATCATGTTGGTTAATGTACACACACTCTCACTTACATGCATATTACAATAGTATAACTCATGGTGTCTAAATGAAAGGTAGTTTTCATATACACTAGTCTCTACTACTATGTATGTTAAGGTGATGTTTATGAATGTATGACTTGTATTCCCTTACTAGGATGACTTGATAGGTGTACTAGTGTGGACAAGGGTATGGGACCTTGTCTATGCATTGCACATGTGTATCTTGATAGGATAGTTCCTAAGTTTGGTTCTTATGCACGTGAAGGATGATTATGAATATGATATGATGAAGTATGAATGTGTATAGTGTCTTAGTATGTTTATATGAAAGGATTGCTCATATAGTTATGCCTATAGACTTATGCATTGATATATCAACATGTGTGACATTATGTGTTATGTGAAAGGTTTGCTCACATCTATATATACACTCACACAAATGTATGATCTAGCTAGGGAGAAGAGGTCCAACTAGGAGGGCCCAAGAATACTCCAAAACTAGTTAGGTGCTTGAATATGCTATAAGCATATGAAGGATGAATATCCTAAGACTATGTTTTATAAACAAAAGTAATAAAGGCTTTTCAATAAAGGGAACTTAGCTTAGCACCGAGTGAACTTGACATTGAGAGGTGTTGACTTTCCTTGGAGGAATATTCACCATTTGTCCCTTATAGAGTGTTGACTTCCCTTAGAGGAATAATCACCTATGGACCTACATATGGTGTCGACTTCCCTTAGAGGAATAATCACCTATGGACCTACATATGGTGTCGACTTCCCTTAGAGGAATACTCACCTATGTACTTACATGAAGTGTTGACTTTCCTTGAGGAATATTCACTCATGTTTTCTCATGAGGTGAGGCCCCATTACCAAATGGTATATAGAGGGAATACCTATCTCTTAGTTCCATAAAGTATGCTTGCCACATAGGATCTAGCAAAGTGATTTCACTTGATATGCTAGCATATATGTTAATGTTCTACCTTGGCTAGGTAGTAACACCTTCCTTTGGTGTAAGGCTCTACAACACCAAATTCCATGATCAGCACCCATGGTCTTAGTGTTGGTTAAGGCTATGGTGTCCCTAAAGATAAAATGGACAATGGAAGTAATTGAATATGATCCTAACTAGGAGGACTTAAGGTATGTTACTTAGGATAGGTGGAAGTAATGAACCCATCTAGACATTGCACATGTGACTCCTTAGGAATTCTTAGGAAGGTACCTTAATACTTATAATTATGTATGTGTCCTTTATGTATGATATTGTAGTTTTGGTTTGACTGTGATTATATGGTACTATACTTCAATGATGGCATGTGTTGTCTTGTGTAGATGCTATGTATGTTATTCTCTTGTGTTCCTAAGGTGATGCATTGCACCAAGTATCCCTAAAGGATTACTTAGGAGATTAATGAATTGAAAGAAAGAGTTAAATGCTAAGAAGGGTGAGTTCACTATAAAGTGACCTCTATTTGTACTTAAATTCTATATGTGCTTTTCTATAATGTTTAGCCTTGAATTGTGTATCTATGAAGTATGTGGATGCTATTGATAAAGGTTTTATGATGATTTACTCAAAATGGCATGAAGTATGATTTCAAAGAAAATGTCCCTTTTAAATGCATGTTTTCGCATGGTTGCCATACTTAGTACATTCTTGTGCTAATCCCATTCTTCTTTACTTTTTACACAAAGTGTAGGTATTGGAATGCTTAAAGAAGGTCTATGATTGGGGAGCTTGATAGGTGATTTCCCAAGCTCAAGGAAAGGAATCCTTAAGTCCAAGGATGTCCTATTAATGTCTTTAATGTAAAGTCTTTAAATATTGTATAGTTATGTAATGTGTCGTATGGGCCGTGTCCCTAATGTACTCTAAAGTTATTGAGTCTAAGATGGCAAAGGGACTTAGAGTCTAAATATGTATTATGACTTATGTTTTATATATATACGATGTGATGTTTCTAGCATATGATGTGCTACGAAAAGTTTTAAATTTTCCGCTAAATTTACTATGCCAATGCAATGAATGATATGAGAGGCTTGTCTTAGACCTCCGAGAGGTCGACGACGCCGGTTACAAATCCAAGATTGTATCCTATCTCCTAGGGTATACTTTTGGGTTGTGACAAACTTGGTATCAGAGCATGAGGTTTATAGAGCGGTTTTAGGTTCTAAAAAGTCTCATATTGCCACGTCTAGTAGAGTCTCGTATCATTGGTGGTGAGTCGCAACACATTAAATGGTACGAGAGGCTATAGGACGATAGAGTTTCCCTTCTTCATCAATCTCATATCGTGCCATAGAACTTAATTCTATAAGATCTCTCTCTTATGTTTTCTTGTCCGGTGGTATTTTAGATATGATTGCTTGGATGAGAGTTCTCTATGCTTGAGGGAGAAAAGGTGAGTTTAAAATGCTTATCTTTGTTTTATGGTTTGAATGAGTATGTGTGAAGGTGACATGTGCCCTTATTTGATGATGTATATACTAACTAAGGCGACTTGAAGGGTTAACTAGACTTAGGTAGGGGTATGGGACTCTACCTATGTCTTGCACTGGTTTTCCTTGATGGAGACCTTAGGAGGTTAATACTATGTATGTGTATGATGATAAATGTGAATGTGCTTATGAGATGATCTCTATGCTTGTAAACATGTAAATAGCCTAGTGAGCTAAAGAATTGGAGTTATCCATGCATGAAGGCTATAGATGAGTGGAGTATGATGCTAATTGTAGTTCTTGTTTGGGTTACTTGGTTTAGTGAAGTTATGGAGAGTTACTTGATCATTGCACATGTTAACTCCATGAGGATTATGATTGGTCATCTTACCTTGCTTTATATGAAATATCTCTTAATTGATAATGTGATGCCAATTATGGCAATATATGAAATCCATGTGAAATAGCATGTTATGTCGGATGATGTATGTCATGATATAGTTGAAGCATGTTAGAAGTTATAGTGGTTAAAGTGATTTATCTTAAATTGTGTATTCCTATATGGTTTTGTATGATAGTAGCCAAATATTGGGATTTGAACTAGGGTTGTTTAATAACTACCTATGGAGGTATGCTATCCTATGAGTGTATGCGATTAAAGGCGTGCATTGTTTTCCTTTGTATATAAATGGTACTTGATGAGTTGCTAGTAGAAATTGGAGTCTTTTGTGGAGACCTGAATTGTAAATATATTATGCATGCTTATGAAGAATGAGTTGGTAAAGCTTTATTTCTTATAATTCCATACTTGTTCCATCAAATGTCTAAATGTTACACTTTTGGGTATTTGGAAACATGCTCGTTATGGAGACTAGGCAACTTATTGTATCATGTTTGGAGCACTTATTAATTTGTCTTTTGATTAGATATTGTTGAAATATGTGTAGAATTTATGAATATGAACATGATAAGGAATGTAGAAAATAATAATTGCTTTTTGCCATTTAAATTGAAAGGATGAGAATCTTATGACATGATGAGTCGTAGAGTTATTTCTAAACTTCTTGTGGTGTTATGAACTTCCTTGTTGTTTTCCCTAATGATGTATGACCTTAGTGTCTATTGCATTGTAGGAAGACCTTATGTGAATTAAATAGTATGATAATATATTATTTGTCTATTGATCATGAAGATGTGCATGATATGATTCTTTATACATGATGTTAATCTTGTTGACTATATGGAGATGGTATTAGCTGACATAAGTGTAGTTGTCTCCTGTATACATGTTGATATAGGATTTGAATGTAAAGGCTTGTGATCTCATGATAAAGTTTAGAATGCCTTAGTGTTGCTAAATTGAGTTTATGAAAATTTCCTCTAAAGTAGTAATCACTCTAAGTGATAAATATGAAGGTTTTGTATTTGAGATCCTCTACATGTTGGGTTAAGTTGCTCTTAATTGGGTTTACCCTAAGTGGGGGATGGTGTTTGAGTAGTGAGAAGTGTAGAAATTGTCTACATTGTCCTTCTATTCTTACTTGAATTAGAAAATACGAATTCTTAGTATGCTTATTCATGAAAATAGTCTTGCATAAAGTGTGAATTGCATGATATTTATATGATTGGTATGAATTGATTGACATCATCTTAAAGACATGGTGAATTTTCCAAGAAGCATAAAAAAGAAATTTTTGTAAAATCCATGTTTTCTCTTGTTGACTTGCATTTTAATGTGCTAATTGTGAAATTGACCTCATGAGGTAAGACAAGGAACTTGGTAATAGTCACTCGTAGGTTAAATTGTTTAGCCTTGTAATGGAAGTTGAGTCTCTTTTACAATGAAAAATGTGAACTCTCTTTAAAAATTTAGTGATTTGAAGATTTGTGATGCAAAATTGTAGGCTCATTCTTGAAAAGTGAAAGCATGTTTTGCTAAGTGTACATGTATGTGCCTATAATTTGTGTTATTTTTCCAAAATGAGGCTTACTATAAGGGTAAGTATTATATTAAGAAAATAAATTGTGGAATGACTTCCTATTTTGTGGTGATGTACTTGGTGTGATTTGCCATTTAGATTTCACTAAGAATAAAATGTATGCATGTCTTTGCTTGAAAGTTGAGATTTTCTCATTTTTAAAGAAATTGACCTTGTGCTTTGCTTAGGTGTGAACTCATGATACATGTAATGTGTTGAGGAGTAAGATATTCCTCCATGTACACCACTAAGCATGATATGGTTGAGTATGACCATTATAGTACTAGGCCTAAATAATGAAGATCTTTTATGATTTAACTAACTCAAGTTTTGTGCATCGAGTGCTAAAATGATTTGATGATATTTTAAATGTGATGAACTGCTCATATGTGTATTGAAGTCCTAGATGTGATTAAAGAGTCCTAAGTGTCATTCGAGGACGAATGTTCCAAGTGGGGGATATTGTAAGACCTCGAAAATGAGATAAGGTGTCAAGAGCCTAACATGTTTTCTTTACTGTTATAAGGTCCTAAAATGCCTTATTATGTCATATAGAGTCAGTGTACAAAGTTTGAAGTGATTTGGAAGTCGAACGTCAAGGGACGTCCAAGACGTTCGACGAATAGTCGCTTATGTGCCTCATGTGTGTATACATGCCTAAATTGTGTGAAATGAGTCAAATAAGTCTTGAAATGGTTTTAAATGATATTTAATGTTATTGTATGAAGTTTCGTGAAGTTTGGAGGTCAAACGCCCAAGAACGTCCAAGGCATTTGAAAGATAGCCCCTAAGACTCTCATTGTATGTCATGTTGGGGTCAAGGCTGTTTGGACGTCTTGTAGGTGTTTGTTTTGGATGAAACTTATGTGATAGGTCTATAACATGTTAAGGTTTGTAATCGCGTTGGAAACGTCCGGGTACGACTTCTAAAGGGCCCCGCAAGAGGCCCCAAAAGAAGGACCTCAAGGCTGCCTAAACACTGCCTGGGCAGTGTCTCTTGACGGACCCAATGACGGACCGTTGGGCCCCCAACGGACCGTCAAACAGGTCTCGTCGAAGGAGACTTGCCTTGGTCAGGTTGTGAGCCAAGAAATTGGCTAAATGTCCTGCGACGGAAGGCTGCCACGGCCCGTCATGGCCATGACGCCCCGTCATGGGCCACGTCGCGGCTGCCTGCGAGTTGGCTGCCTGCGTGCTGCCACTTAAAGGGGTGAATGGTAAATTCACCCCACGTCCTAACCTGACTATAATAGGTTTAATTAAGTAATTTTAGGTGTATATAAGTCCCTAAAAACGTGATTAACCCATTCCCAAACCCTCTCACATATTTTAAGCCTTTCTCTCCAAAAATGTTCTCTCAAAAACCACCATTTGTTGGTGAAGCTCAATAACAGATTCAAGCTGGGTTTTCCATGGATGAATCATGAAGTTTTAGAGGTTTTCAACTAATAAAAGGTATGGTGATCCTTCATCTCTAAGTAACCTTTCACTTGGAGAGTTCTTCTCAATGTTTTCAAAGAAAGTTTATGATCAAAGTTCTTCTTCTCCAATCTAGCCATGGGTTCTTTCTCAAAACATTTTTAATGATTAAATCATGATCAATTGAAGTTAATACAGTGATTTGAATGTTATTTCACTCCAATTGCATGATGAACCCATGTTCCTTCCAAAATTGGTTTAGCTCTTGCATGGGCTTTGTGATCTTGACTTGTTATCGATTGAATTACGATTCCCTTACGTTGAAGTGATTGTATATACTGTTAATTACATGGATTTATGTTGAATTGATGTTGAATGATACATGAGGATCAATCTATGAAGATTTGAGCATGTTTAGCCTAGTTTTCTATAGTCACTGTAACATTGGTTTTCTTGTGATCCAAAGTGAGTTTCGATTAAGTTGTGGTTCTTGTAGCTACTGTTTTAGGTTAATACCATGGTTGAATTGTGGATATAAATCATGTATGACTAAAGTAGAAAAGGCTTGGTTTGAATTAATCTAGGCTCTTCTTGTCTATGAAGTTGTAACTTGTGATCTTAACGTTAGGTTAGTCGCTATAAGAATTGATTATGGTTAATGTCTATAGCTGCTTCCTATAATGAAATATGAGGATGAATTATATGTAATTAATACAATATGGGTCAATTCATGATAGGTTGAATATGATTAACCTATGTAAACTTACTTTCCATGAACTCCCTATATAAAGTATGCTTGTATCGACCTTAATGGCAAATTGTAGTAGTGTCTCATCTAGATTATGATTTCATTAGATACTGCCTTAGGGTGATATGATTCATGAAATATGACCTATAATCCATATGAATGAAATTGATTAATGATCTATTTTATTCTACTTTCCTAGTATATTGATATGTTGTATTATGTTATGGTAAAATCATGTAGTGACTTGTACATGGTTTCTTATATGTTTAAAGTACATTTAGCTACTGCCATATATGTGTTTTATTGATGAATAAGGTGTATTGATCAATGATGATCAAAGGGTGAGAAATGGGTAAGAATGCTTATTTCCTTTACTCTTCTACTTCTCTATTCCTTATAGTAATGTTGATGAAGCCTTGTATGGCATTGTGTGGTATGGTCCACTTATGGTGGCGGTGTTTACGTTATTGTCATTATATATGTGTTGACCTTGGCCTTGAAGGCATATTGATGAACTTATGAACATGTGTCAAAAATGATACTATGAGAAGCTTATGCCTACTTTCCTATTCTAGTTGTGAATTAGGTGGTGTGGCTATTGTATGACCATGTGTATAATCATGTTAGGGTATTGTATAGGTGCTGCCATTGATGTGTTAAAGTGGTTAATAGCCTCTACCCATGTATCCCTTATATGGAAGTGTAAATAGCTAAAGTTAGGAGTCTTGATTATAATGTATATATATAGTCTTGTCTTCTATGCTATTATGTGTTGTGTGCTATGTGCTTGGAAGTGTAATGTGGTCCAATAGGGTGGCTGACTTAAGGAGTTATTGATAGCCATTATGTGATCATGTTGGTTAATGTACACACACTCTCACTTACATGCATATTACAAGTAGTATAACTCATGGTGTCTAAATGAAAGGTAGTTTTGATATTCACTAGTCTCTACTACTATGTATGTTAAGGTGATGTTTATGAATGTATGACTTGTATTCCCTTACTAGGATGACTTGATAGGTGTACTAGTGTGGACAAGGGTATGGGACCTTGTCTATGCATTGCACATGTGTATCTTGATAGGATAGTTCCTAAGTTTGGTTCTTATGCACGTGAAGGATGATTATGAATATGATATGATGAAGTATGAATGTGTATAGTGTCTTAGTATGTTTATATGAAAGGATTGCTCATATAGTTATACCTATAGACTTATGCATTGATATATCAACATGTGTGACATTATGTGTTATGTGAAAGGTTTGCTCACATCTATATATACACTCACACAAATGTATGATCTAGCTAGGGAGAAGAGGTCCAACTAGGAGGGCCCAAGAATACTCCAAAACTAGTTAGGTGCTTGAATATGCTATAAGCATATGAAGGATGAATATCCTAAGACTATGTTTTATAAACAAAAGTAACAAAGGCTTTTCAATAAAGGGAACTTAGCTTAGCACCGAGTGAACTTGACATTGAGAGGTGTTGACTTTCCTTGGAGGAATATTCACCATTTGTCCCTTATAGAGTGTTGACATCCCTTAGAGGAATAATCACCTATGGACCTACATATGGTGTCGACTTCCCTTAGAGGAATAATCACCTATGGACCTACATATGGTGTCGACTTCCCTTAGAGGAATACTCACCTATGCACTTACATGAAGTGTTGACTTTCCTAGAGGAATATTCACTCATGTTTTCTCATGAGGTGAGGCCCCATTACCAAATGGTATATAGAGGGAATACCTATCTCTTAGTTCCATAAACTATGCTTGCCACATAGGATCTAGCAAAGTGATTTCACTTGATATGCTAGCATATATGTTAATGTTCTACCTTGGCTAGGTAGTAACACCTTCCTTTGGTGTAAGGCTCTACAACACCAAATTCCATGATCAGCACCCATGGTCTTAGTGTCGGTTAAGGCTATGGTGTCCCTAAAGATAAAATGGACAATGGAAGTAATTGAATATGATCCTAACTAGGAGGACTTAAGGTATGTTACTTAGGATAGGTGGAAGTAATGAACCCATCTAGACATTGCATAAGTGACTCCTTAGGAAGTCTTAGGAAGGTACCTTAATACTTATAATTATGTATGTGTCCTTTATGTATTATATTGTAGTTTTGGTTTGACTATGATTATATGGTACTATACTTCTATGATGGCATGTGTTGTCTTGTGTAGATGCTATGTATGTTATTCTCTTGTGTTCCTAAGGTGATACATTGCACCAAGTATCCCTAAAGGATTACTTAGGAGATTAATGAATTGAAAGAAAGAGTTAAATGCTAAGAAGGGTGAGTTCACTATAAAGTGACCTCTATTTGTACTTAAATTCTATATGTGCTTTTCTATAATGTTTAGCCTTGGATTGTGTTGCTATGAAGTATGTGGATGCTATTGATAAAGGTTTTATGATGATTTACTCAAAATGGCATGAAGTATGATTTCAAAGAAAATATCCCTTTTAAATGCATGTTTTCGCATGGTTGCCATACTTAGTACATTCTTATGCTAATCCCATTCTTCTTTACTTTTTACACAAAGTGTAGGTATTGGAATGCTTAAAGAAGGTCTATGATTGGGGAGCTTGATAGGTGATTTCCCAAGCTCAAGGAAAGGAATCCTTAAGTCCAAGGATGTCCTATTAATGTCTTTAATGTAAAGTCTTTAAATATTGTATAGTTATGTAATGTGTCGTATGGGCCGTGTCCCTAATGTACTCTAAAGTTATTGAGTCTAAGATGGCAAAGGGTTTTAGAGTCTAAATATGTATTATGACTTATGTTTTATATATATACGATGTGATGTTTCTAGCATATGATGTGCTACAAAAAATTTTAAATTTTTCGCTAAATTTACTATGCCAATGCAATGAATGATATGAGAGGCTTGTCTTAGACCTCCGAGAGGTCGACGACGCCGGTTACAAATCCAAGATTGTATCCTATCTCCTAGGGTATACTTTTAGGTTGTGACACCGGTAGACCACCTTCTATCGGTGTAAGGTTTCATGATACCGGATTCCACATTAGCTCATGTGGTCTATGTCGATTAAGTAAAGAGGTCCCTAAACTAAAATGAAGGAATGAAATATAAACTAATTGAAGTAACTTGATGGGTTTGACTTTAGCTTAGGTAGGGGTATGGGACTCTACCTATGCCTTGAACTAGTTTGCCTTGATAGGAACTTTGAAGAGTTAATATTATGTATATAAATGATGATATAATGTAAATGACTTTATATGTTGAAGAATATGCTTATGAATATGAAATTGTTTATCAATTTTTAAAGAAGAAACATTGTATGAGATTGAAGACTATGTTAAGTGAAGGGAATTGCTAATTTTGATATTTGGTAGGTTACTTGATTGAGTAGGGTTATGGGGCTTTACTTGGTCATTGCACTTGTGGATTCATAAGGATTATAGTTGGTTGGTTGGTTTTGTTATGATTTACTCTTATTCATGTTTGGGATGCTATGAAATGATAGTAGAGTTATATGAGATTTTGGGTTTAAGTAGAATGATATGCATATGATATAATTAACTTGTTTAGTATGTTTAAAGTATTGGTTTAAATGACATGTTTTTATTAAATGTCCCTTTTTAGCATACTTTGATGATATTTGTGTATATAGTCTCATACTTAGTACATGTGGCGTACTAACCCCATTTTCTCCCTCTTTCCCAAACATTTTAGGTTCCGGTCGTTGAAGTTTGACTTGAGGTGATTTGAAGGAAGACTTGGATATTCTATCATCCAAGTGGTAGGTCCTCATTTTCCCGATGACGATGCCAATATTCTCTTTATGAAGTTACTTAGTTACTACAACTTTTGTATTGACTCTATTTCCTATTTGAGACAAAGTTGTATAAAGTCTATATGTGGCTTTCTTTTATTGATGTAGGGCTATGCCCAATGTTATTGTTGTCGTTAGATGGTTTTATGAGATGAGACGGATTTATGATTCTATTTCCTTATTATATAAATGTGTGAAATAAAAGTAGAAGTCTATGTAATCTTCTTATACGAACAAGTCTATGTATACTTGATGTAAATATGATTATGTGTATGTAGAGGTGTATGTAAACCTTCGATTAGATTTAGTTTGAAAATTTTTTAATTCTTCCGTATTTTAATCGATGAATTCAATGATGTAAGACTAAGAGGCTTGTCTTAGTCCTCCAAGAGGACGACGACGCCGGTTACATCTAGGGGGTAAACCCGGATGTGACATAATCTCATGTCAAGGAGCCTACTAACTCTATCATCAAGGGGTAATACCTCAAGCAAATTTATTCTTCTATGTTTAATACCTAAAGGAAGCTCATAACAATCAAGTTAGGTCATACTACCCAATCATAAGAGTCCTTAACCATACAATGAATATAAGGGGTAACTTAATATATGCATCACATTCTACCACCAAGTCATAACAAGGTAAGTAGTTTCGGATTAAAGCCTACAAGGGTTATCAATTTGGTGGAAACTTCCAACCAACCATGCCTAGGCACTATATAGGCACTTCCTCAAATGGACATGCTTAAGATCAATATTAAAAGTAAATTAACCACTTTAAAGTAAGTCAACATCAATTCACTTTCTCTCCCCATAAACTAAGGGATGCACATTTCCTTCTAAGACAACCTTAGGGCAAATCATAATTCCAACTTATGGAACAAAACCCTTTCTTCCCCTTTTTCCCACTCTTTAGAATAGGTTCATATAGGAAACTAACCAAATAGTCATAAGGGTTATCCCTTTAACTAGCGTACTTCACAATCACCTTAAAAGGTAAGCACACTTCCTTCACTTCTACGATCAAGCCTACACAAAACACTCCAATCCACACAAGGCACCTATGAAGAATCACTCACATAAAGAGGCAACATATAACCATTACTCATATATAAGGCAACATGATCTTTATCTATTTATCACATTTCATCAAATCATTCCAAGTCTAGATCATACATTACCCTACCATCATACCGATCATAAATCAACCTATCAATTAAAAGGGAACTGTAAGACCTCAAAAATGATATAAGGTGTCTAGATCCTAACATGTTTGTATTAATGTTATAAGGTCCTAAAATGCCTTATTATGTTAAATATAGGCAGTGTACAAAGTTTGAAGTGATTTGGAAGTCGGACGTCAAGGGACATCCAAGACGTTCAATGAATAGTCGCTTATGTGCCTCATGTGTGTATGCATGGCTAAATTGTATGAACTGAGTCTAATGTGTCTTTAAATGGTTATAAATGATGTTTAATTTTATTGTATGAAGTTTCGTGAAGTTTGGAGGCCAAACGCCCAAGAACGTCGAAGGCGTTCGAAAGATAGCCCCTAAGACGTTCATCGTATGTCATGTTGGGGTCAAGGCTGTTTGGATCTCTTGTAGGTGTTTGTTTTGGATGTAACTTATGTGGTATGTCTATAACATGCTAAGGTTTGTAATCGCGTTGTAAACTTCTGGGTACGACTTCTAAAGGGCCCCACAAGAGGCCCTAAAAGAAGGACCCAAGGCTGCCTAAGACACTGCCTGGGTAGTGTCCCTTGACGGACCCAATGACGGATCGTTGGGCCACCAACGGACCGTCAAGCAGGTATAGTTGAAGGGGGATTGACTTGGTCAGGTCTTGAGAAAAGAATTTGGCTAAGGCATGGGCGACGGAGGCTGCCACGGCCCGTCATGGCCATGACGCCCCATCGAGCCCCTCATCGCGGATGGCCTGCAGGTTGGCAGCCTGCGTTCTGTCACTTAAAGGGGTGAATGGGAAATTCACCCCACGTCCTAAACCGATTATTAAGGGTTTATTTAGTTCATTTTAGGTGTATATAAGTCTTATAAAACGTGATCAACTCATTCACAAAATCCTCTCACATGTTTAAAGCCTTTCCCCTCCAAAATATTCTCTCTAGAACCTCCATGGTTTTTGAAGCTCAAGAACAGCTTGTAGATTGGATTCTCATGGGTTTTTAATCATGTTTTATAGGTCTTCATGAAGATTAAGGTATGGTGATCCTTCATCTCTAAGTAACCTTTCACTTGGAGAGTTCTTCTCAATGTTTTCAAAGAAAGTTTATGATCAAAGTTCTTCTTCTCCAATCTAGCCATGGGTTCTTTCTCAAAACGTTTTTAATGATTAAATCATGATGAATTGAAGTTAATACAATGGTTTTAATGTGTTTTAACTCCAATTGCATGATGAACCCATGTTTCTTCCAAAATTGGTTTAGCCTTTGCATGGGCTTTGTGATTATGGCTTGATCTTGATTAATTTGTGATTCTCTTACGTTGAATTGCTTGTGTTTATTGTTAATTACGTTAATTGATGTTGAATTGATGATGATCAGTCCAACATGATAAATATATGAAGTTTTTAGCATGAATAGCCTATGTTTCTACATGTTGTCTTGAAGTTGATTGTGAGATCGGTTGTGTAGATTCTTGATTATGTATGAACTGCTGTAGCTACTGTTTTAGGGTTATATAACGGATAAATTTTGTAGGTATAAATCCTAAATTATCAAATTAAGAAGGGCTTGCATGAATGGATATAGATTCCTTTAGGCTATGAAGTCAAGAGGCTAAGTGGGTGATGTATCTTGAATTTGTGATTAGATGAAGCATGATATAGTCTTGATTTCTTATCTAATTAGCTACTGCCTAATGAGTATATTATTGATGAAATAGGAATGATGATCAAACCCTTAGAGAGTTCATAGTATTGGTAAATTCTTCTATACTCTAGCAAATCGATAAGCCTAAATGCCTATGTTGCAGCCGAAATCTTGAGAGTATATAATCATGATTTCAATATGGTTAAATGTAGGTTTAGCTACTGCCTTAGACTTATATATGTATGAACTATGATCAAAAATCAATGTAAGGGAAGTTAGCTAATGATCTATGTTATTCTACTTTCCTAGTATGTTGATATGTTGTATTATGTTATGGTATAATCTTGTAATGACTTGTACATGGTTTCTTATATGTTTAAAGTACGTTTAGCTACTGCAATATATGTGACTTATTGATGAATAAGGTGTATTGATCAATGATGATCAAAGGGTGAGAATTGGGTAAGAATGCTTATTTCCTTTACTCTTCTACTTCTCTATTCCTTTATAGTCATGTTGATGAAGCCTTGTATGGCATTGTGTGGTATGGTCCACTTATGGTGGCGGTGTTTACTTTATTTTTATTATATATGTGTTGACCATGGCCTTGAAGGCATATTGATGAACTTATGAACATGTGCTCAAGATGATAATGAGAAGATTATGCTTACTTTCCTATTCTAGTTGTGGATTAGGTTGTGTGGCTATTTGATGAGCATGTGTATAACCATGTTAGGGTAAAGTATAGGTGCTGACATTAATGTGTTAAGATGTTTAATAACCCTTTACCTATGTACCCCTTATATGAAAGAGTGAATAGCTAAAGTTAGGAGTCTTGATTATAAGGTAGGTATATATTGTCTTGTCTACTATGCTATCATGTGTTGTGTGTTATGTGCTTGGATAATGTGGTTTAATAGGGTGGCTGACTGGAGAGGTTATTGATAGCCATTATGTGATCATGTTGGCCAATGTACACACACTGTCACTTACATGCATGTTACAAGTAGTATAAGTCATTGTGTCTAAATGAAAGGTAGTTCTCATATTCACTAGTGTCTACTACTATGCATATTAAGGTGCTGTTTATGAATGTATGATTTGTATTCTCTTACTAGGATGACTTGATAGGTGTACTAGTATGGGCAAGGTTATGGAACCTTGTCTATGCATTGCACATGTGTATCTTGATAGGATAGTTCCTAGGTTTGGTTTTTATGCTTATGAAGGATGATTATATGAACATGTTATGAACATGATATGAAGAAGTATGAATGTGTATAGTGTCTTAGTAGGTTTATATGAAAGTATTGCTCATATAGTTATGACTATAGACTTATGCATTGATATATGAATATGTGTGACCTTATGTGTTATGTGAAAGGTTTGCCCACATTTAAGTATACACTCACACACATGGATGATCTAGTAATGTAGAGAGGCCTTGATAGGGGTGCCCAAGAATGCTATAAGACTAGATAGATGCTTGAATATTCTATAAGCATATGAATGGTGAATATTCTAAGCTTATGTTTTATAAACAAATGTAATAAAGGTTTTTCAATAAAGGGAACTTAACTTAGCACCTGGCGAACTTGACAATGGGAGGTGATGACTTATCCATAGAAGGAAAGACTCATCCTAAAGGTTCCCATGTGATGTTAATTTCCTTCTTTATGGGATATGTCACTTTAAGGGATTCCCATGAGTAGTGGCCCACTTTACCAAATGGTATGAATAGGGATATCTACCTCTTAGTTCTTGAACTATGTTGCCACCATAGGATACTAGCTAGAGGATTCTATCTCGATAGCTATGTTTATAATTGGTTCTACTTTGGCCGGTAGACCACCTTCCATCGGTGTAAGGTTTGATGACACCGGATTCCATGTTTAGCGTCACATAGTCTATGTCGGTTGAGGTTATGGTTTCCATAAAGGTAAAATGGACAATGGAAGTAATTGAATAGGATCCTAACTAGGAGAACTTACGGTAAGTTACTTAGGATAGGTGGAAGTAATGAACCCATCTAGACATTGTACAAGTGACTCCTTAGGAAGTCTTAAGAAGGTACCTAAATAGATATGATTATGTATGTCTCCTTTATGTATGATATTGTAGTCTTGGTTTGACTATGCTTATATTGTACTATATTTCTATGATGGTATGTGTTGTCTTTATAGATGCTATGTATGGTATTCTCTTATGTTCGTAAGGTGATGCATTGCACCAAGTATCGCTAAAGAATTATTTAGTAAGCAAATGAATTAAAAGAAAGAGTTAATGTTAAGGAGAGTGAGATCACTGTAAAGTGACCTCCATTTGTACTTAAATTCTATATGTGATTTTCTATGATGTTTGGCCTTTGATTGTGTTTCTATCAAGTATGTGGATGATATAAATGCTATTGATAAAGGTTTTATGATGATTTACTCAAAATGGCATGAAGTATGATTTCAAAGGAAATGTCCCTTTTAAATGCATGTTTTTGCATGGTTGCCATACTTAGTACATTCTTGTACTAATCCCATTCTTCTTTACTTTTTACACAAAGTGTAGGTTATGGAATGCTTAAAGGAGGTCTATGATTGAGGAGCTTGATAGGTGATTTCCCAAGCTCAAGGAAAGGAATCCTTAAGTTCAAGGATGTCCTACTAATGTCTTTAATGTAAAGACTTTAAATATTGTATAGTTATGTATGGTGTCGTATGGGTCGTATCCTTAATGTATTCTAAAGTTATTGAGTCTAAGATGGCAAAGAGACTTAGAGTCTAAATATGTATTATGACTTATGTTTTTTATATATATGATGTGATGTTTCTAGCATATGATGTGCTATGAAAAGTTTTAAATTTTTCGCTAAATTTACTATGCCAATCAATGAATCATATGAGAGGCTTGTCTTAGACCTCCGAGAGGTCGATGATGCCGGTTACAATCCATGATTGTATCCTATCTTCTAGGGTATGCTTTTGGGTTGTGACAAACTTGGTATCAGAGCATGAGGTTTATGTAGCGGTTTTAGGTTCTAAAAGTCTCATATTGCCACGTCTAGTAGAGTCTCGTAGCATTGGTGGTGAGTCGCGACACATCAAATGGTACAAGAGGCTATAGGACGATAGAGTTTCCCTTCTTCATCAATCTCATGTCGTACCATAGAACTTAACTCTATAAGGTCTCTCTTGTTCGGTGGTCTTTTAGATGTGATTGATTGGATGAGATTGCTCTATGCTTGAGGGAGAAAAGGTGAGTTTAAAATGCTTATCTTTGTTTTGTGGTTTGAATGAGTATGTGTGAAGGTGACACTTGTCCTTATTTGATGATGTATATACTAACTAGGGCGACTTGAAGGGTTAACTAGACTTAGGTAGGGGTATGGGACTCTACCTATGTCTTGCACTAGTTTGCCTTGATGGAACCTTAGGAGGTTAATACTATGTATGTGTATGATGATAAATGTGAATGTCCTTATGTAATGATCTCTATGCTTATAATCATGTAAATAGCCTAGTGTGCTAAAGATATGGAGTTATCCATGTATGAAGGTTATAGATGAGTGAAGTATGGTGCTAATTGTAGTTCTTGTTGAGTCACTTGATTTAGTAGAGTTATGGGGCTTTACTTGATCATTGCACATGATGACCCTATGGGGATTATGATTGGTTATCTTACCTTACTATGTATGAGATATCTCCTAGTTGATGATGTGATGCCAATTATGGCAATATATGAAGTCTTTTTGTGAAATAGCATGTTATGTCGAATGATGTATGTCATGATATAGTTGAAGCATGCTAGAAGTTATGGTGGTTAAAGTGAATTCTCTAAAATTGTGTATTCCTATATGGTTTTGTATGATGGTAACCAAACATAGAATTTGAACTTGGATTGTTTGAATAACTACCTATGGAAGTATGCTATCCTATGAGTATATGTGATTAACAGTGTGCATTGTTTTCCTTTGTATATAAGTGGTCCTTGATGAGTTGCTAGTATAAATTGGAGTCTTTTTGTGGAGACTGGAGTTGTAAATATAGTATGCATGCTTATGAAGAATGAGTTGGTAAAGCTTTGTATCTTATAATTCCATACTTGTTACATTAAATGTCTAAATGTTGCACTTTTGGATAATTGGAAGCATGCTCACTGTAAAGACTAGGCAACTTATTGTAATATATTTGGATAACCTACTAAATTGTCATTTGATTGGATGTTATTGAAATGTGTGTAGAATTTATGAATATGAACATGATAAGGAATGTGGAAAAGAATCTTTGTTATTTAGATTGGAGGATGAGAATCTTATGACATGATGAGTTGTAGAGTTATTTCTAAACTTCTCTTGTGTTATGAACTTCCTTGTTGTTTTCCACTAATGACTTAAGACCTTAGTGTCTATTGCATTGTAGGAAGACCTTATGTGAATTCAATGGTTTGATCAAAATTGATGGTTGAGGATGATTTGCCTAAAATGATAAGGTTTAGAATGCCTTAGAGTTGCTAAATTGAATTAATGAAAATTCCCTCTAAAGTAGTAATCACTTTAAGTGATGAATATGAAGGTTGTGTAGTTAAGATCCTCTATATGTTGGGTTAAGTTGCTCTTTATTGGGTTTACCCTAAGTGGGGGATGGTGTTTGAGTAGTGAGATTGTAGAAATTATCTACATTGTTCTTCTATTCTTACTTGAATTGGAAAAATATGAATTCTTAGTATGCTTGTTCATGAAAATAGTCTTGCATAAAGTGTGAATTGCATGATCTTTATATAATTGGTATGAATTGATTGACATCATCTTAGAGACATGGTGAATTTTCCAAAGGGCATGAAAACAATTTTTTTGATAAAATCCATGTTTTCTCTTGTTGACTTGCATTTTAATGTGCTAATTGTGAAGTTGACTTCATGAGGTGAGACAAGGAACTTGGTGATAGTCACTTGTAGGTTAAATTGTTTAGCCTTATAATAGGAGTTGAGTCTCTTTTACAATGAAATATGTTGACTCTCTTGAAAATTTAGTGACTTGATGAGTAGTAATGCAAAAATTGTAGGCTCATTCTTGAAAGGTGAAAGCATGTTTAACTAAGTGTTCATTTGCGTGCCTATAAATTGTGTTATTTTTCTAAAATGAGGCTTACTCTAAGGGTGAGTACTATGTTAGAAAGTGAAACTTTGTGGAATGACTTCCTATTTTTGTTGTGATGTACTTAGTGTGGCTTACCATTTAGATTTCACTAGGAAGAAAATTGTATGCATGTCTTGGCTTGAAAGTTGTGATTTCTTATTTTTTTTAAGAAATTGATCTTATACTTTGCTAAGGTGTGAACTCATGATGCATGTAATGTGTTGGGGAGTAAGATATTCCTCCATGTACACCACTAAGCATGGTATGATTGAGTACGAACTTCATGGTACTAGGTCTAACTAATGAAGATCTTTGTGATTTAACTAACTCAAGCTTATATGCATTGAAGTATGAGTGCCTAACTAACTTTGAGTATGAGTTATGATCTGCCTATTAGTAGCTTTTCAAGATTTTCTTGTAATGAGTTAAGGCGTAATGATCGTGTTATGATTAGGAGAAGGATATTCCCCTATGAACATGAAAAGGACTTTTGTGTTTGATGCATTAAAGAGTGAGTGAGTAACGGTTTTGCTTGCTTGTGTGCATCGAGTGCTAAAATGATTTGATGATATTTTAAATGTAATTAACTGCTATTATGTGCATTAAAGTCCTTGTTGTGATTAAAGAGTCCTAAGTGTCATTTGAGGACGAATGTTCCCAAGTGGGGGATATTGTAAGACCTCGAAAATGAGATAATGTGTCTAGAGCCTAACATGTTTGTCTTAATGTTATAAGGTCCTAAAATGCCTTATTATGTTATATATAGGCAGTGTGCAAAGTTTGAAGTGATTTGGAAGTCGGACGTCAAGGGACGTCCAAGACGTTCGACGAATAGTCGCTTATGTGCCTCATGTGTGTATGCATGCCTAAATTGTATAAACTGAGTCTAATGAGTCTTTAAATGGTCATAAATGATTTTTAATGTTATTGTATGAAATTTTTTGAAGTTTGGAGGTCAAACGCCCAAGAACGTCCAAGGCATTTGAAAGATAGCCCCTAAGACGTTCATCGTATGTCATGTTGGGGTCAAGGCTGTTTGGATGTCTTGTAGGTGTTTGTTTTGGATGAAAATTATGTGGTAGGTCTATAACATGATAAGGTTTGTAATCGCGTTGTAAACGTCCGGGTACAACTTCTAAAGGGCCCCACAAGAGGCCCCAAAAGAAGGACCCAAGGCTGCCTAAGACACTGCCTAGGCAGTGTCCCTTGACGGACCCAATGACGGATCGTTGGGCCACCAACGGAATGTCAAGCAGGTCTTGTCGAAGGGGGCTTGCCTTGGTCAGGTATTGAGCCAAGAATTTTGCTAAGGCATGGGCGACGGAGGCTGCCACGGCCCGTCATGGCCATGACGCCCCATCGAGCCCCTCGTCGCGGATGGCCTGCAGGTTGGCAGCCTGCGTTCTGTCACTTAAAGGGGTGAATGGGAAATTCACCCCACGTCCTAAAATGATTATTAAGGGTTTATTTAGTTCATTTTAGGTGTATATAAGTTTTATAAAACGTGATCAACTCATTCACAAAATCCTCTCACATGTTTAAAGCCTTTCCCCTCCAAAATATTCTCTCTAGAACCTCCATGGTTTTTGTAGCTCAAGAACAGCTTGTAGATTGGATTCTCATGGGTTTTTAATCAAGTTTTATAGGTCTTCATGAAGATTAAGGTATGGTGATCCTTCATCTCTAAGTAACCTTTCACTTGGAGAGTTCTTTTCAATGTTTTCAAAGAAAGTTTATGATCAAAGTTCTTCTTCTCCAATCTAGCCATGGGTTCTTTCTGAAAACATTTTTAATGATTAAATCATGATGAATTGAAGTTAATACAATGGTTTTAATGTATTTTCACTCCAATTGCATGATGAACCCATGTTCCTTCCAAAATTGGTTTAGCCTTTGCATGGGCTTTGTGATTATGGCTTGATCTTGATTAATTGGTGATTCTCTTACGTTGAATTGCTTGTGTTTATTGTTAATTACGTTAATTGATGTTGAATTGATGATGATCAGTCCATGATGATAAATATATGAAGTTTTGAGCATGAATAGCCTATGTTTCTACATGTTGTCTTGAAGTTGATTGTGAGATCGGTTGTGTAGATTCTTGATTATGTATGAACTGTTGTAGCTACTATTTTAGGGTGATATAATGGATAAATTTTGTAGGTATAAATCCTAAATGATAAAATTAAGAAGGGCTTGCATGAATGGATATAGATTCCTTTAGGCTATGAAGTCAAGAGGCTAAGTGGGTGATGTATCTTGAATTTGTGATTAGATGAAGCATGATATAGTCTTGATTTCTTATCTAATTAGCTACTGCCTAATGAGTATATTATTGATGAAATAGGAATGATGATCAAACCCTTAGAGAGTTCATAGTATTGGTAAATTCTTCTATACTCTAGAAAATCGATAATCCTAAATGCCTATGTTGTAGCCGAAATCTTGAGAGTATATAATCATGATTTCAATATGGTTAAATGTAGGTTTAGCTACTGCCTTAGACTTATATATGTATGAACTATGATCAAAAATCAATGTAAGGGAAGTTAGCTAATGATCTATGTTATTCTACTTTCCTAGTATGTTGATATGTTGTATTATGTTATGGTATAATCTTGAAGTGACTTGTACATGGTTTCTTATATGTTTAAAGTACGTTTAGTTACTGCCATATATGTGACTTATTGATGAATAAGGTGTATTGATCAATGATGATCAAAGGGTGAGAATTGGGTAAGAATGCTTATTTCCTTTACTCTTCTACTTCTCTATTCCTTTATAGTCATGTTGATGAAGCCTTGTATGGCAATGTGTGGTATGGTCCACTTATGGTGGCGGTTTTTACTTTATTGTTATTATATATGTGTTGACCATGGCCTTGAAGGCATATTGATGAACTTATGAACATGTACTCAAGATGATACTATGAGAAGATTATGCTTACTTTCCTATTCTAGTTGTGGATTAGGTTGTGTGGCTATTTGATGAGCATGTGTATAACCATGTTAGGGTAAAGTATAGGTGCTGCCATTAATGTTTTAAGTGGGTTAATAGCCCTTTACCTATGTACCCCTTATATGAAAGAGTGAATAGCTAAAGTTAGGAGTCTTGATTATAAGGTATATATTGTCTTGTCTCCTATGCTATCATCATGTGTTGTGTGTTATGTGCTTGGAAGTGTAATGTGGTTTAATAGGGTGGCTGACTGGAGAGGTTATTGATAGCCATTATGTGATCATGTTGGTCAATGTACACACACTCTCACTTACATGCATGTTACAAGTAGTATAAGTCATTGTGTCTAAATGAAAGGTAGTTCTCATATTCACTAGTGTCTACTACTATGCATATTAAGGTGATGTTTATGAATGTATGATTTGTATTCCCTTACTAGGATGACTTGATAGGTGTACTAGTATGGGCAAGGGTAAGGAACCTTGTCTATGCATTGCACATGTGTATCTTGATGGGATAGTTCCTAGGTTTGGTTGTTATGCTTATGAAGGATGATTATATGAACATGTTATGAACATGATATGAAGAAGTATGAATGTGTATGGTGTCTTAGTAGGTTTATATGAAAGTATTGCTCATATAGTTATGCCTATAGACTTATGCATTGATATATGAATATGTGTGACCTTATGTGTTATGTGAAAGGTTTGCCCACATCTAAGTATACACTCACACACATGGATTATCTAGTAATTTAGAGGGGCCTTGATAGGGGTGCCCAAGAATGCTATAAGACTAGATAGATGCTTGAATATTCTATAAGCATATGAATGGTGAATATTCTAAGCATATGTTTTATAAAAAAATGTAATAAAGGCTTTTCAATAAAGGGAACTTAACTTAGCACCGAGCGAACTTGACAATGGGAGGTGATGACTTATCCATATAAGGAAAGACTCATCCTAAAGGTTCCCATGTGATGTTAACTTCCTTCTTTATGGGATATGTCACTTTAAGGGATTTCCATGAGGAGCGGCCCACATTACCAAATGGTATGAATAGGGATATCTACCTCTTAGTTCTTGAACTATGTTGCCACCATAGGATACTAGCTAGAGGATTCTACCTCGATAGCTATGTTTATAATTGGTTCTACTTTGGCCGGTAGACCACCTTCCATCGGTGTAAGGTTTGATGATGCCGGATTCCATGTTTAGCATCACATGGTCTATGTCGGTTGAGGTTATGGTTTCCCTAAAGGTAAAATGGACAATGGAAGTAATTGAATAGGATCCTAACTAGGAGAACTTAAGGTAAGTTACTTAGGATAGGTGGAAGTAACGAACCCATCTAGACATTGTACAAGTGACTCCTTAGGAAGTCTTAGGAAGGTACTTAAATAGATATAATTATGTATGTGTCCTTTATGTATGATATTGTAGTCTTGGTTTGACTATGTTTATATTGTACTATATTTCTATGATGGTATGTGTTTTCTTATATAGATGCTATGTATGGTATTCTCTTATGTTCCTAAGGTGATGCATTGCACCAAGTATCCCTAAAGGATTATTTAGTAAGCAAATGAATTAAAAGAAAGAGTTAATGTTAAGGAGAGTGAGTTCACTCTAAAGTGACCTCTATTTGTACTTAAATTCTATATGTGCTTTTCTATGATATTTGGCCTTTGATTGTGTTTCTATGAAGTATGTGGATGATATAAATGCTATTAATAAAGGTTTTATGATGATTTACTCAAAATGGCATGAATTATGATTTCAAAGGAAATGTCCCTTTTAAATGCATGTTTTTGCATGGTTGCCATACTTAGTACATTCTTGTGCTAATTCCATTCTTCTTTACTTTTTACACAAAGTGTAGGTTATGGAATGCTTAAAGGAGGTCTATGGTTGAGGAGCTTGATAGGTGATTTCCCAAGCTCAAGGAAAGGAATCCTTAAGTTCAAGGATGTCCTACTAATGTCTTTAATGTAAAGTCTTTAAATATTGTATAGTTATGTAAGGTGTCGTATGGGTCGTGTCCCTAATGTATTCTAAAGTTATTGAGTCTAAGATGGCAAAGAGACTTAGAGTCTAAATATGTATTATGACTTATGTTTTATATATATATGATGTGATGTTTCTAGCATATGATGTGCTATGAAAAGTTTTAAATTTTCCGCTAAATTTACTATGCCAATGCAATGAATGATATGAGAGGCTTGTCTTAGACCTCCGAGAGGTCGACGACGCCGGTTACAATCCAAAATTGTATCCTATCTTCTAGGGTATGCTTTTGGGTTGTGACAGGAACTTTATTCAACTATAGCAACACTTAACAAGCTATAACCATACCATATCATAAATTCTCACATAAAATGTCATTTCTCATAAATTACATATATAGCCATAAATGGCATCACATCAAACATAAAATCAAAAATTCACCTTCACACATATTCATCAAGCCTTAAACCAAAATAATCTTCAAAACTCACCTTTTCTCCCTCAAGCATTGAGATACCAACTCATCCAAGCAATCACATCTAAAAGACCACCGAACAAGAAAACATAAGAGAGAGATCATATAGAGTTAAGTTCTATGGCACAACATGAGAATAGTGAAGAATAGAAACTCTATCGTCCTATAGACTCTCACTCATAGATGTGTTGCGACTCACCACCATTGAACGCGACTCTACTAGACATGGCAATATGAGACTTTGGACCCTAAAACCACTTTTATAATCTAATGCTCTAATACCACGTTTGTCACGACCGTGGATCACCCCCTAGAAGTAACATGGAATACTTGAACTCTCATAGGTCTTATACAACACCATAGTCATCATTTATCTCATTGTCATAGGTAAATTCAGCGGAAAATTTAAAACATTTCATAGCACATCATATGCTATAATCATCACTTCATATATATAAAATGTAAGTCATACATAGTTAGACTTTAAATCTCTTTTTCCATCTTAGACTCAACATCAATAGAGTAGAATAGGGACACGGCCCTTCACAACATAAAATATTAACTAAGCTATTTCATAATTTTTAAGAATAACTTGATAGAGGAAATCTTTGAATCAGAAGGATCCTTTTTTTGAGCTTGGGAAACATGTATCAAGCCCTTCACTTTAGAGACATCCTTTAAGAATCCATAACCTATACTTTGTGTAAAAAGGTGAAGAAGAATGGTGTTAGTACAAGAATGCACTAAGTGTGACAACCATACAAAAACATGCATTTAAAGAGGAAATTTTTGTTAGAAATAATGAAACATGCCTTTTTAAAGAATCTTTATAAACATTGGTACAATTACACAATATAATTCATATACTTCATATAGGCATAGACACTATTCATGTCAACACACCAAGCCATATATATATATTGCATTTCAAGCATATCAAACATGTTCATAACATTTCTTCTTTTAGCTTAATTCATTAACACCTAAGTAACTCTTGAGTGACACTTGGTGCAATGCATGAATAGTGTCCCATTCCACTACCCACACTCAAGCATCACCTTAAGGTCACCAAGGTCAAAATTCATATAACCTTCATTAAACTAAACCCATACTTTCACATAAGCATTACATATCATGAAACACATACTTCACATATGCCCCAACATACTTCATAAACCACACATAATACTCACATCAAGACTACATCCAAGTTAACACTACCAACAACATCATAAGAGGCAATAGTCAACAATAGCATACTTGGACCTTATTTAATAAAGACACCACAAGACCTTACTAATAATATCAATCTAAGCCTACTTGTTCAGTGAAAATGTGAAGCCCCATAACCTCACACATACTAATTAAACTCATAAAGAGACCACAAGCATATCACTTACATCATACATCAATTGACACTCCCTCAAAATGAACTAAGGTAGCTAGAGCCTCACATGTGCTTAAAAAGGTTAATAATAGGTTAATTAAGTGTTTTATACTATGCCTACTTGATTTTAAGTCATTTGGAGGTCAAACGTCCAAGAACGTCCATGACGTCCGAAAGTTAGTCTTTAGACGTGCTAGTGAGTCCCTGCATGTTTGGCTTGATTTTATGTGTTGTTTGGAGTTATGGAGAAGTTTTAGTTGACCCTAGTACCTTAATATGCATGTTAAGGGTCAAAACATCCGGGTACGACTCCCTGGGACCACCTAAAGGGCCCACAAGGAGGACCCAAACCTTGGACAAGAGGCTGCCCAAGGCAGCGTGCAGGAGCAAGAATGAGACCTTGCCCTCGCGACGCGTGCCTAGAATGCACCTCACTGTCCCAAAAATTATTTGGGGCAGAATTGGGAGGCTGCCCCGCGACGCGCAGCCCACTCCCAGATCCGGTTGCGTCATTTTTAAGTCAATTTTGACATGTCTAAGAGCCCCAATTCGTGTGGGAATGTTTTGGTAACCTAGGGGACGTTTAATTAACTGTTTTTAGGACCTTTTTTAACCCTATACCAATCCAAAACCCCAACACCCATTAAGAAATCAAATTCCCAAAAGTTCTTTTCTCTTCCAAAAACCCCAAAACCTCCATTGAAGACCAAGCTCAACAACAAGCTAAGGAGTTCGATTCTTGGAGCTTTATTCTCAGATTTTCATGGGCTTTTTAATTTATAAGGTATGGTTATCCTTCATCCATATATAATCATTCATCTATGGAGTCCTTTCAAAGGTTTTCAAAATATGAATTCTAAGTCGAAAATTCTATCTTTCAATCTAGCCATGGGTTCATTCTCAAATTGATTTCTTCATCATTCTAATGATGAATATATGTTTATCTACTGATTTTATGATGAATTTCTATCCAATTTTATTAAGAACCCATGATCCTCCTAATTTCTTAAATTAGCCTATAATGTGGGTCTTGTGATCTTGATTTGATGTTTATAGAATTGTGATTAGATTGTATTGAATTGCTTATTGTTATTACTTTCTATATCAATTGAATATGAGTTGTGGAGGAATGATCAAAGTTGATCATTATCTTGGAGATTTGGTAAGTTGATTTATTTCTTCTAATTAGCCTAGAATGTATATTGAATTATGTTGATTGGTATGGCCCTCTATGGTGGCGGTGATTACATTCTTGTACATATTTATGTGTTATGATCATGGATTTGAAGGCATAATATGCAATATGAATTGATATGATGATTATATGTTAGGAAGTTGAAGGATTTAGCCTTGATTCTAATATCATGTCTAAGTGAATTAATGCTATGTGAAGTTGTGTATAGTATTCTACACTACTTGCTTAATCTAGGTGTGGGGATAATGTTATATGTGTATGTGTGATGATCATTCTAGGGTTAGTTATGGTCTATATGGCTAATGATACTGAATATCTTTGTAGCATGACCCCTACCCATATGAACCCTATATGAATGTGTGATCCAACTATGCTAGGAGTCTTATATTCTATTGTTGAATATGTACTTGCCTCCTATGATGTAATGTGAGTGTGTGTAGTCTATAGTCCTCAATACTCTATATGGTTGTATGACTTGAGACTTGAAGAATGTTGTACATGTATTGTGGTCTTTAGAGGGTGACTTCCTCAATGCTATGTGATAGCCATTATGTGATCATACTCACCAATGTACACACACACACTTCATGCATATCTATGAGTAGGATAGATTCATGATAACTAAGGAAGGGATAGTTCTCTTGTGCATCATTAGCTATTTATATGCATTTAAAGTATATGATTTATGAAGTTATGAACATGTGTTCCTAAATGTGTTTATGTGAAGGTATATCTCACATATATGTACACACACATGCATTTATGAATATGATATGATTATGTGACAGGACATTCTCACATAAGGTAGGTTCTATGGTGAATGTAGAATTCTCACCCTATATACCTTTGAGCTATATGATATATGAGGAAGTATGTCCCTACGGCCTATTCTTTATGAACTAATGTTATCTAAAGGCTTAATGATGTTTAAAAGGGGAGTTATTGCTTAGCACCAAGTTAATAAGGCAAATGAGAGTGGGAGCTTGACGTCTAGTAAGTCCGGCTTTCCACAATAGAACCTTCACGTTAGTATGTCCGGGTTCCCAAACTAGATGTTGTCTCATGTGATGGAAACCTTCACGATTAGTAGTCAAGGTTTCTAGAAGAAATCTACTTGTTCCATAACTATGTGACCACATAGGACTCTAGCTTAGTGGATCCACCTAGAATAGCTATGTATGAATGGTTGCACCTTCGGCAAGTGTTAACCCTCTCTTTTTGGTGTGGGAGTAAAACACCGGAATCCATGTCGCTCACATGGTCTATGTCGGTTATGGCTATATCTCCCTAAGGTTAATAATTAACTAAGATAAGAATATGAACTCTAATCTAAATTCCTTGAGAAGTGTAATTCTTATGGGAGGACTATGGACCCTGCCTATACATTGCACTAGATGACTTCAAGAAAGGATAGGATTGGAGACCCTTATGAAGTAAAGACTTATGTTATGTATGACTTGTATGAATGCATGTTAAGTGACCTTGTATGTTAAGATATGAATTATGACTATGCATGTGGATTACACTTATGGCTTCTAAATGAGTTTACTTAGTATATGTGGGGGTATGGGACTCCATGTGTACATTCAACAAGTAAGCTTGTGAAGGGGTTATGAGGGTAGTTTACCTATCAAATGAACTGAATGATTTATGATTAAGGTTTTAGTAAAGGAAAGAGTCCTTATATGATTATATGAAGTATGTGTCCTTATTTCTACTTGTAAATGAATATGTTATTACTTTTTGAATATGTTATGAATTGTTGAGTATGTTATGCCTAGTCTAGGGTGACTTCTTAGGTACACTGGTGAAAGTAGTATTATGGGATGCTACCTACACATTGCACTAGTGTGACTTAGGAGTTGTCTTAGGTGATGGTCCTTGTGTGAAGTTGATGTCTTTGATGTGCTTATGACTTGTGAATACATGTGGTTGTGTTTATGAAGCATATTATGAAAGACTATTGTAAGGTGACCTCAAGGTGATACATTGCACTAGGTACACTTGAGGGTTGCTTAAGGAAAGAAGTAAGATAAAAGAGAGGTAATGTATGATATGTATTGAATATGTTTCAAAGTATGATAAATGGCTTTATGTTCTATTATGAGTAGTATACATGTCTATATTATGTATGTGAACTATATTGAGCTTATATGTGCCTATGTTCATGAATTACTAAAAAGACATGTTGCATGATTTCAAATGAAATGTCCTCTTTAAATGCATGTTTTTGCATGGTTGTCATACTTAATGAATTCTTGTACTAATACCATTCTTCTTTGTCTTTTTACACCAAGTGTAGGATGTGATGCCTAGAGGATGTCTCCTAGGTGAAGATCTTGGATAGATCTTCCAAATTCAAGAAGAGGGATCCTTATGATTCAAGGATTTCCCTATGTCAAGTTCCTATTGATTTATGTAATAGCTTAGATATATTTTATGTTGTTAAGGGTTGTGTCCCTATTCTATTCTATTAAGTATTGTCTTAAGATGGCAAAGAGTTTTAGAGTCTAACTATGTATTATGATATTATATATATATATATATATATGAAGTAATGTTTTAGCATATGATGTGCTATGAAAAGTTTTAAATTTTCCGCTATTTTTACGATTATGCAATGAATGATGTCTAAGGTCTTGCCTTAGACCTCCGAAAGGTCGACGACGTCGTGTTAAGATTCGAGAATACCATAACTTTTAGGGTATACCCTCGGGTCGTAACATCAATATTACAAGTATAGTCAACTGCATGTATATCAAGTAAGACCTTATCATATAGTCAACAAGACCAACATTATGCATATAAAGTGAGACCTCATCACATAGACACTATAGGACTCATACCATGCACATTATCATACACTTAGGTCAATACCATAATTTCATGCATAAGAGACATATACATAGTAATATACATATAGAACACCTTCCTAGAACTCCCTTCAAGAGTTACTTGTGCAATGCATAGGTAATGTCCCATACTCTCACCTACACTAAGCAACTTACTTTAAGTTATCCTATTTAGGGTTCATTACATTACTTCCATTGTCCATTTTACTTTAGGGAAATCCTTGCCTTAACCGACAATAAGACCATGTAAGCCTAACATGGAATTTTTTGTCATCCCCTGACACCAAAAGAGGGTGTCTTACTTGCTAAGGTAAGACATGAATATCATTCTAGCATTTTAGATGGATCCACTAGCTAGATTCTATAGGGAAACATAGTTATGGAAACTTGGAGGTATATATGGAAACCCTCTTTGTAACACTTCAAAAATCCAAGACGTGCCTTAAAGCCTATCATAAGTGTCATGAAGTCTAGACACTGTTTTTAAGTCCATTTTACTGAATATAGGTCATTTAGTAAGACTAGAAACCAAAACGTCCAAGAACGTCCATGATGTCCGGGAATTTTTTCAAAGAGGTACTAGCGTGCCTTAGCCTATTTGACTAGCTTTTAGAAGTCGAAAATGCATGAAATATGGTGTAAGGGTGTATAACATGTATTAGAGTCGATTCTTGGTCGAAACGTCTGGGTACGACTCCCCAAGGACCAACCAAGGGCCCTTGAGGAGGAACCTAGCACGTAGGAGGAAACACTGCCTGGGCAGTGTGGAACCACGAAATACAAAGGACGGCTCGTGTGTGGATCGATGGGTCGTCGATGACAACTCTCGTTCAACACTTATACAAAATGATGGAGCCCTCATCTGTACAAGTCTCTGACCAAAACGATGAGTCTGCAGGATGGTGGAAGGACCAGTCGTCGACTCACAGACGGACCGTCGATCGGGGTCTCGTCTATGAAGGTCCATTTTCATACACGTTTTAAGTTGAGTCAATTAAATTAATTAAGGGGTTAGGCGGTTAGTTAGGGGATTAAGGGAGTCTAATTAAGTTAGTTAACCCCCCATATAAAGGCCCCAACCCCATTAGACTAATTACAACTCACAAAACAAATCCTCTTCCTTCTCTCTTCTTTCTCTCTCTATTGGAAGACACCATTGAAGAACAAGCTAGGGAAGGGTTTTGGGGGATTTAAATGGTAGATTTCACCATTAAATCTTCATCAAACTTTGAGGTATGGGATCTACTTACCTTTGAGACTTCTTTCCTCAAAGGATTCATTCAAAGTCTTTCTAAAAGTTGAGTTTTCAAGTGGGTTTCATCTAATCCCAAAATTGATGTTGTGAACTAAGTTGTTTATGATTTCTTTAGGTTATAATGGATATATTAACATGTATTTTAACTTGATCATGATAATTTTTGATGGTTTGATCTAAATTGTAGAACATTATCCTTAACCCTTAACCCTAGGTTTGATCTTGATATGAATTAGGTTGTATTTGGTTCAATTGACTTAGTCATGGGTTGAATTGCTATTATATGATGTTGTTACACTGATCATGCACAAATTAGGATGATTTGTAGTCTTTCATGCTAGTTCTTGAGAAGTAATCTAGGTTATGATGAATTGACCTAATCTTAAGCTTTGACCTAGTATTGAATTGTGATGTACAGATTCTTTTAGCATAGTGATCATGTTGGTTATTGATATATGATGACTTTATGACCTAATTGAGTGAACTAAGGGTTGATGGTAAGACCTTGATCATGAATTGTGAAGGAGACTTTGAAAGTCTTGTGATCCTTATACTTTACTTCAAATTATGGTGAATTGTGATTAAGTCATGATGTTGTATTGGAGTGTGCCTTGATTAGGTTTGATAGGGTGGTATGATGTTGAATTAAAATGTCTTGTATATGGTTGTGATGTTGATTAAGATGAAATGTTATAAGGATGTTGATGACTACCAATGTGCCTTATTATGAATGAATATGTAAATGTGTTAACCTTACTTATATGGATTGTGATGAAAGGATTATATTCATGCAATTCATATTGAGCTATGATGATGATGATTATACAAGAAATAGACCCTACGACCTAAACTAAGCTATGATTGATCAATAATGAAATTAAAAACATTTCAATAAAGGGACTTAGCTTAACACCTAGTGAACTTGACAATGGGAGGTGATGACTTTCCATAGAGAAAGATTTACCTTATAGTTCTATATGTGATGTTGACTCCCCTTTGAGGGATACTCATCCAATGGATTCCCATGATAGGAGGCCCAATTACCAAGTGGTATGAAGATGGAATACCTCTCTCTTAGTTCTTGCACTATGTTGCCCCCATAGGAAGACTAGCTAGTGGATCCACATAGGAAGCTATGTTTATATTTGGTTTTACTTTAGACGGTAGACCACCTTCCATCAGTGTAAGGTTTTACAAAACTGGATTCCACAATAGTTCATGTGGTCTATGTAGGTTAAGGCAAGTATTCCCCAAACTAAAAATGAAGTAATGGTGTATAAACCAACTAGAGTGACTTGAGGGGTTTGACTTAGCCTAGGTACGGGTATGTGACTCTACCTATGACTTGCACTAGTTTGCCTTGATAGGAGCTTTAGGAGGTTAATATTATGTATGTATATGATGATAATGTAAATGATATTATTATGATTGTGATGATGTTTATGAACAGGTAAATGGTCTTTATTGTTAAAGTATGAAGTTATGTATATTGAAGGTTATGTTATGTGGAGTAGGTTATTAGTCATGGTTCTTGTAGAGTTACTTGATTGATTAAGGTTATGGGGATTTGCTCGGTCATTACACTTGTTGACTTTATGGGAATTCCTGGTTAGTTGTCTTGCTTATTATGACGATAAACTCTTATTCATGCTTGTGACATTGCTACTTGATGATAGAGTGGTGTTAGATTATGGTTTCAAGTATGTTGATATGCATATGACTTGCTTTGATTTATTTAACATGTCTTAATGATTGGTATGGTTTAATTGATTGTGCATAAGGCTTTTAAAGGGTAAAATGGCATGATTTAATTAAATGTCCTTTTTAGCATGTTTTTGATGTTATATGTGCATATGGTCTCATACTTAGTACATGTGGTGTACTAACCCTATTTTCTCCCTTTTCCCAAACATTTTAGGTTCCGATCGTTTAGGCTCATTCGAGACGACTTGAAGAAGACTTGGATATTCTCTACCATCCAAGTGGGTAGGTCCTCACTTTCCGAGGGCGATGTCAATATCTAGCTTACGGACTTGCTTTACTTTTAAACTCTTATTTTCATTCTACTTCATTTGAGTACGTTTGGTATAAGCCTATATATGCCTTCTTGACATTGATGTAGGGCTATGCCCAAATTGCTATGATCGTTTTAGATGGTTATGAGAGGAGACAATATTGAGACTTTATTCTATGTAATATATATGTATGTGAAACAAAAGTAGAAGACTATGTAATATTCTTATACGAAGGGTCTATGTATACTCGATATATCTATCTATATGTGTATGTAGAGGTCTATGTAAACCTCAATGTAGAAGTAGTTAAAGTTTAAACTTTTATGTATTTTTGGCCTATGAATGTTATGACGAATAATAAGAGGTTAGTCTTAGTCCTCTAAGAGGACGGTGACGCCAGTTACGTCTAGGGGGTGCTCCCCGGACTTGACAAACTTGGTATCAGAGCATGAGGTTGAATATCTTTGATGATGATGTCTCTCTCAACCACGTCTATGTAGATTTGTACTCATAATTGTGAAGCGCGCCACACTTATGAATAGGAATCTATGTGATACTTAGGAATCTCTCTATTTCTTGGAAATACTATATTGTGCCTCTAGAGTTTACTTATTATGTGCTTTCACCTAAACCTTGTATTTTTGTTAGAGGCAATGAATACTCGAAGGAATGCGGCTCGAAAACTTGAGGAAGAGATTTCTAATGCGGGAGCCCCTCCCCGTGGTGATCAAGTTCCTCCTCTTGAAGAAGATCCTATTGATGACCAAGCTACAGTGAATCCTCCTCCTTTGATGGATGAGAACATAAGGGCTGCCCTTCTCCAATTGGCCCAAGCCGCAACTGTCCAAGCCCAAGCTATGACGGCCCAAGCTAATTGGGAGGTTGCACCCCGACCTCATCAACAAGTCACTACCATGGCATCCTGTCTAAGGTATTTCACGATGATGAATCCTCCCACTTTCTATGGATCTAAGGTTGAAGAAGACCCCCAAGAGTTCATTGATGAAGTCTACAAGATACTCTTTTCTATGGGTTGTCTACTACTGTTAAGGCCGAGTTAGCTACATATCAACTCAAATATGTGGCTCAAATTTGGTATGTTCAATGGAGAGACAATAGGCCTCTTAGGGATGGACCGGTGACTTGGGAGATCTTCAAGAAGGCATTTCTTGATCGGTTATTTCCTAGGGAGATGAGGGAGGACAAAGTGGTGCAGTTCATCAACCTTCATCAAGAAGGTATGAGTATACTTGAATACTCCTTGAAGTTTAATAAATTTTCCAACTGTGCTCCTTCTTTGGTTTCCGATCCTAGGGATAAAATGAGTCATTTTGTGATGGGGGTGTTGGAAGATTTACAAGAAGAGTGTCATTCGGCTATGCTACATGAGAACATGAACATTACCCGTCTTATGGTGCATGCTAGGCAAGTGTAGGAGGCAAGGTCTAGGAGGAAGAGTAGAGATGCAAAATGGGCAAGATCTTTGATGGTTTTCCTTCTAAGGGTAGGCTTGAGATCAAAGACAAGCCTAAGTTCAAGAAGAGGTTTTCTAGCCAAGTTCCATCTAAGTTCCCTAAGGCTCGTGATAATAAGGAGGCTAAACCTAGAGCTCAAAAAGGAAGGAGTGGAAACTCCCCAAATGAGAAGCCTACATGTGCCAAGTGTAGAAAGGATCAGTCTTGGAACGGGTAATTGCTTTAGTTGTGGCAAAAGTGGCCATAAGGTTAGACATTGCCCTAACATAAAAGGCCGAGACAAGGGTGGTCAAGCTCAAGCAAGTGTGTCTACTGATACTCCTAAGAAGAACCGCTTCTATGCTCTTCGCACTAGGGGTGAGCAAGAGACCTCTCCCGATGTGGTGACCGGTATGTTACAAGTCTTTTCTATTGACGTATATGCTTTACTTGATCCGGGTGCTACTTTGTCCTTTGTTACCCCTTTAGTGGCTAAAAAGTTTGATATTTTCCCGATATCTTGCATGAACCCTTTTTAGTGTCTACTCCGGTGGGTGAGTCGGTTGTTGCAAACAGGGTATATAGAAATTGTCCTATCATGTTGCCCAATAGAGTTTCGAATATTGATCTAGTAGAACTAGATATGCTTGATTTTGATATCTTTTTGGTTATGGATTGGTAACATGATTGTTTTGCCACTATCAATTGTAGAACAAGAGTGGTGAGGTTTAATTTCCCAAATGAACCTGTTGTTGAGTGGAAGGGGGGAAGTTCTATTCCTAGAGGTCGTATCATTTCTTGTCTAAAAGCATGCAAAACAATCACAAAGGTTTGTCTTTATGACATAGTAAGAGTTCAAGATTTGGACTCCGAAATTCCTCCCATTGAGTCGGTCCCCATAGTGAATGAATTTCTGAAGGTCTTTCCTAATGACCTTCCCGGTATTCCTCTCGAACGGGAAATTTATTTTGGTATCGATTTGCTACCGGAAACAAATCCCATTTTACTTCCTCCTTATTGGATGGCTCCGGCAGAATTGAAGGAGTTGAAGGCACAACTCAAATATTTACTAGACAAGGGATTCATAAGGCCTAGTATTTCTCCATGGGGTGCTCTGGTTTTGTTTGTGAAGAAGAAGGATGGGTCCTTGAGAATGTGTATTGATTATCGCCAACTCAACAAAGTCACTATTAAGAACAAGTATCCTCTCCCTCGTATTGACAACTTATTTGATCAATTCCAAGGGCAAAGCTACTTTTCTAAAATTGACTTGAGATCGGGGTATCACCAACTTAGGGTGAGAGGTGAGGATGTACCAAAGACGGCATTTCATAGTAGATATGGGCACTATGAGTTCTTAGTTATGTCCTTTGGTCTCACTAATGCTCCGGTGGCATTTATAAACCTAATGAGTAGGGTGTTTCGAAGTTACCTAGATTCATTTATCATTGTCTTCATTGACGACATCTTGGTATATTCGAAAAATGAGGGTGATCACATGGGTCATTTGAGGGTGGTATTGCAAACCCTTAAAGAACATCAATTGTTTGCCAAGTATAGCAAATGTGAGTTTTGGTTGAGGTCGGTGGCGTTTTTGGTCATATCATCTCTAGTGAGGGAGTTGAGGTTGATCCAAGGAAAATGGAGCTGGTGAGAAGTTGGCCTAAACCATTGACTCCAATCGACATTAGGAGATTCTAGGGTCTAGCGGGTTACTATCGGAGGTTTGTGGATTGTTTTGCGTCAATTGCATCTCCCTTGACTACTTTGACCCAGAAGAGTAAGAAGTTTGAGTGGTCGGAGTCATGTGAAAATATCTTCCAAATCTTGAAAGATAGGCTTACTTCGGCTCCAGTGTTGAGTTTACCGGAGGGTAAAAAGGGCTTCATTTTGTATTGTGATTGTAACGACACAAAGTACCCCCTAGAAGTTAAGGTACTCTTAGATATCCACACGGCGTCGTCGACCTCCCGGAGGTCTAAGACAAGCCTCTTAGCGTACCTTCATTGCATACTCATAATAAAATAGCGGAAAATTTTAAAATTTTCATAGCACATCATATGCTAGAACATTACTTCGTATATATATAAAAAAATATCATAATACATAGTTGGACTCTAATGTATCTTTGACATATTCAGACATAACTAAATAGAATAGAATAGGGACAAACCCTTAACAACATAAAATATAAGTCTAAGCTATTACATTAACTTTAAGAACATCTTGACATAGGCAACCCTTGAAATCATAAGGGCTCCTTTACTTTAACTTGGGAGATCTATCCAAGCTCTTCACCTAGCAGACATCCTCTAGCCATCACCACCTCCACTATGAGTAAAAAGATGAAGAAGAATGGTATTAGTACAAGAATGCACTAAGTATGGCAACCATGCAAAAACATGCATTTAAAGAGGACATTTCGTTTGAAATCATGCAACATGTCTTTTTAGTAAAGTTCATGAACATAGGCATAAGCTCAATATAGTTAACATACATATTATAGACATGGATACTACTCATAATAGTACATAAATCAATTTATCATACTTTGAGGCATCTCAATACATACAATACATTACCTCTCTTTTATTTTACTTCTTTTCTTAAGTAACCCTCAAGTGTACTTTGTACAATGTATCACTTTAAGGTCACCTTTCAATAGTCTTTCTTAATATGCTTCTTAAACACAACCACATATATTCACAAGTCATAAGCACATCAAAGACATCAACTTCACATAAGGAACATCACCTAAGACAACTCCTAAGTCACACTAGTGCAATGTGTAGATAACATCCCATAATGCTACTTCCACCAAGTGTACCTAATAAGTCACCCTAGACTAGGCATAACATATTCAACAAGTCATAATATATTCAACAAGTCATAACATATTAATTTACCACTAGACATAAGGCCACATACTTCATAGCATCATGTAAGGACTCATCATACTTCATATAACATCATAAGAAGACATCATCATACCTCTTACACTTTAGTCATAAAATCACTTAGTTCATACCATAAGTAAACCACCCTCATAACCCCTTTACAAGATTACTTGTGCAATGTACACTTGGAGTCCCATACCCCCACATATACTAAGTAAACTCATTTAGAAGCTACAAGTGTAATTCACATGCATAGTCATAATTCATGTCTTAACATAACAAGGTCACTTAACATGCATTCATACAAGTCATACATAACATAAGTTCTTACTTCATAAGGGTCTCCAATCCTATCATTTCTTGAAGTCATCTAGTGTAATGTATAGGCAGTGTCCATAGTCTCCCATACCAAGTACACTTCTCAAGGAATTTAGATTAGAGTTCACATTCTTATCTAAGTTAATTTATTAACCTTCGAGAGACATAGACATAACCGACATAAACCATGTTAGCTACATGGAATTCGTTGTTTTACTCCCACACCGAAAAGAGAGGGTTAACACTTGCCTAAAGTGCAACCATTCGTACATAGCTTATGTAGGTGGATCCACTAAGCTAGAGTCCTATGTGGTCACATAGTTAAGGGACAAGGAGATTGCTTCTAGAAACCTTGACTTACTAACGTGAGGGTTTCCATCTCATGAGACAACATATACCTTGGGAATCTACACTACTAGTGGTGAAGAAACCCATGTGGGAGGTTGGACTTACTAATGTGAGACATCCATCTCATTTACATGCCCTTTCGGTGCTAAGTAATAACTCCCTTTTTAAACATCATTAAGCCTTTAGATAACATTAGTTCATAAAGAATAGTCCTTAGGGACTTACTCCTTTATATATCATATAGCTCAAAGATATCTAGGGTAAGAATTCTACTTTCACCATAGAACCTACCTTATATGAGAATGTCTTTTCACATAATCATATCATATTCATACATGCATGTGTGTGTACATATATGTGAGATCTACCTTCACATAAACACCTTTAGGCACACATGTTCATAACTTCATAAATCATATACTTTACATGCATAGAATATGTTATGATGCATAGTAGAACTATCCTTTTCTTAGTCATTATGAACTACTCATAGATATGCATGAAGTGTGTGTGTGTACATTGGTCAGCATGATCACATAATGGCTATCATATAGTATTGAGGAAGCCACCCTCTAAAGACCACAACACATGTACAATATTTTCATGTCTTAAGTCATACAAATATATAGAGTATTGATGACTATAGACTACACACACTCACATTACGTAATAGGAGACAAGTACATATTCAACAACAGAACATAAGACTCCTAGCATACTTTGATCACACATTCATATAAGGTTCATATGGGTAGAGGTCATGCTACAAGGATATTCTTCATCACTAGCCATATAGACTATCTAACCCTAACATGATCATCACACATATACATATAACATCATCTCCACACCTAGATTAAACAAGTAGTGTAGAAGATTATACACATAACATCACATACATGAATTCACTTAGACATGATATTAGAATCAAGGCTAAATCCTTCAACTTCCTAACATAGAAATCATCATATCAATTCATATTGCATTTTATGCCTTCAAATCCATGATCATAATGCATAAACATGTGCAAGAATGTAAACACTGCCACCAAAGGTGGACCATACCAATCAACACGATTCAATGTACATTCTAGGCTAATTTGAAGAAATAATTCAACTTACCAAATATCCAAGCTTATGATCATCTTTGATAATTCCTCCACAATTCATATTCAATTGATATAGAAAGTAATAGCAATGAGCAATTCAATACATTCTAATCACAATTCTATAACCATCAAATCAAGATCACAAGACCCGCATAATAGGCTAATTTGAGAAATTAGTAGGATCATGGGTTCTTCATAAAATTGGATAGAAATTCATCATAAAATCAGTATATAAACATATATTCATCATTGGAATGCTTTTGAAATAAATTTGAGAATGAACCCATGGCTAGATTGAAAATAGGATTTTTGACTTAAAATTCATGTTTAGAAAACCTTTGAAAGGACTCCATAGATGAATGGTTATACATGGGATGAATGATCACCATACCTTATACATTAAAAAGCCCATGAAAATCTTAGAAGAGAGCTCCAAGAATCCAACTCCATAGTTTGTTCTTGAGCTTGGTCTTCAATGGGGGTTTTGGGGTTTTTGGAAGAGAAGAGAACTTTGGGAATTCAATTTCTTAATGGGTGTTGGGGTTTTGAATTGGGAAAGGGTTTAAAAAGGTCCTAAAACAGTTAATAAAACATCCCCCAAGTTACCAAAACACCCTCATACGAATTGGGGCTCTTAGACATCTCAAAATTGACTTAAAAACGAAGCAACCGAATCTGGGTGTGGGCTGCACGTCGCGGAGCAGCCTTCCCATTCTGACCCAAATAAAATTTGAGGCAGTGAGGTGCATTCCAGGCGAGCGTCGCGAGGGCATGGTCCAAATCTTGCTCCTGCACGCTGCCTTGGGCAGCCTCTTGTCCAAGGTTTGGGTCTTCCTTCGGGGCCCTTCGGGTGGTCCCCGGGGAGTCATACCCGGACGTTCTGACCCTTATCATGTCTATTAAGGTACTAGGATCAACTACACTGCTTCTCAATTCTAAACAACACATAAAATCAAGTCAAACATACAAGGACTCACTAGCACGTCTAATGACCAACTTTCGAACGTCTTAGACGTTTTTGGACGTTTGACCTTCAAGTGACTTCAAATCAAGTATACAATCTATAAAACACATTATTAACATGTATTAACCTTTTTAGGCACATGTGAGGCTCTAGATACCTTAGTTAATTTTGAGGGTTGTTACAATATCCCCCACTTGGAAAACATTCGTCATCGAATGACACTTGAAATATTTTTAAACACTTTCAAGGACTTCAATGACTTTCATAGAAGCTCACAACACTTATACATGTTATCACATAAAAGTCAATGCACCAAATTACAAGGAACACAAACTTCATTCTAGCATGCATTCAAGGCAACATAATCAAACATGGACTACTTATATAATTCATCTCATGCATACATACTTCTTCATATTCATTGCCATTTGGAGGAACTATCTTCTCCAACATTAGGCATATTCATTATTTCATCACAAAGTTAAACATAATATGGATTCAAATTGCACACTTAGGCATAACCCACACTTCAACTCATGAGAAAATTTTAACACTTCAGTTAGTTGCACAAGAATCATAAATAAAGTAGATCAACTACAATCATATAGTCTAGACATAATACCATCAAGGTCATATATGACATCAACATGCTTAGCTTTGTTCAATCAGGAACTACCTTCTATTATTCACAACATATACACATGGCATCATAGAGTTCACATAAAAGCAATGCATAGAGGTTAATTCATATTAAGGAGAATTTGTTTACTCCAAACCACATTATGCTCATACTTCCTTACTTATGAAATCAACATGGTAGGTCACACCAAGCACATTACAACATCAGGAAGTAAATTTACAATTTTTTATTTCTAGCACATCACTAGCTTTCATAAATATGTATCATTTAGGGAAATATATCACAATTTATAGGCACACCAATAAACATAGGCTAGACAAATTATAACTTCTCAAGAGTGAGCCTATAATAACACTTCCCAATTCTCATCACACATTTTTCAAAGAGACTCACCTAGTCTCATTTAAAGGAGACTTAATTTCTCATTGTGGGGCCAAACACCACATATAATAAGGGACATCAAGCTTGCTCATTAAGCTATCTCATGAAATAAAGTTGCACATTTTTTATATAAGGATGCACAACAACATGAGCAACATGCAAATTTTAAAAAAAAATCATGCAATAATGACCTTTCATAATATGCATAACATAGTGTCATTTAAGACATGCATGACATATGGAGAACATGCAACTTATAATCTTATGCAAGACTCCTATCATGAACAAGCTACTAAGGAACTCTTTGGTTTCAAGCTTGAGTAAGAATAGAAGGAAAAGATAGTGATATCTAAAACCTTACTACTCAAATCATTCTCCCCCACTTAAGATAAACTCATTTAAAAGCAACTCCTCTCAACTCTAGGGGAATCATAGCTTACCAACCCTATTAACTAAGCACATCATCCCTCTCTTGGGATCTAAGCTTATGAACACCCTTCTTACCATCACTATAAAGTGATTATCAACCTAGACAAATTCAAGGGATCTCAACATAGGAACATCAAGGGCTCTAAAAATCTTTCCATCTATGCACATTATCCACCAATTGGGGTAAGCCTAATCATATCATGTCCTCAAACACCAAGGTCAAGGCAAGTCAAGACCAACCTACAAGGGTCATCACTTTTGGTGGAACTTTCCAACCAACCATGCCTAGGTAAAAATCCAAACACTCCCTCAGTTGACCATACTCAAATTCAATCTTAAAAGACAACTAACAACTTCAAAGTAGGTCAACCTCAATTCTCTCTTTCTCTTGAAAAGCTAAGGGGTACATACCATACATCCCCCTAAGTCACCTTAGGGTAATATCCTTCCAACTTTGGAATAAAACTCTTTTTCCCCTTTTTACCACTCTTAGAATAGGTTCGTAGAGAGAATCATTGACTATTCATAAGGTTTCTCCCATTAACTAGCATACTTCACAATCACCTTACAAGGCTCAATACACTGTCTCCCCTTGTTAGGAGCAAACCTATGCAAATGGTTCCAATCCACACAAGGACAACTATGAAGCATTTCACATATACAAAGACAGCATTCATCACTCTCACTATTCACCACATTCTCCAAGACTTTTCAAGCCTATATGATAACGTCATGCTATAATCCTAGATAGTCATAAGACATGCTATCATTTCAAGGGGAACTCCATTAAACCATGACAACTAAAAACAAGCTATAACCATATCATTTCATAACTTCTCAACATAGCATCTCCTTCCATATAAACCACCTATAGCCATACATGGCATTACCAACATGTACTAAAATTCACTTTCAAAAATACTCACCAAACCATAAAACCAAGGTAAGCATCAAAAACTAACATTTTCTCCCTCAAGCATTGAGACATCATCCCAATCCAAGAAATCAAATCTAAAAGACCACCGGACAAGGAAACATAAGAGAGAGATCTTATAGAGTTAAGTTCTATGGCACCATATGAGAATAGTGAAGAAGGGAAACCCTATCGTACTATAGCCTCTCATACAATTTGATGTGTCACAACTCACCACCAATGATACGAGACTCTACTAGATGTGGCAACATTAGACATTGAAACCTAAAGACAAAACACAAAATCTTATGCTCTGATACCAAGTTTGTAACGACCCAAAGTACCCCCTAGAAGTTAAGGTACACTTAGATCACCACGCGGCATCTTCGACCTCCCGTAGGTCTAAGACAAGCCTCTTAGCGTACCTTCATTGCATACTAATAATAAAATAGCGGAAAATTCAAAACTTTTCATAGCACATCATATGCTAGAACATTACTTCGTATATATATATAAAAAAAATATCATAATACATAGTTAGACTCTAATGTCTCTTTGCCATCTTAAGACACAACTAAATAAAATAGAATAGGGACACGACCCTTAACAACATAAAATATAAGTCTAAGCTATTACATCAACTTTACGAACATCTTGACATAGGCAACCCTTCAAATCATAAGGGATCCTTTACTTGAACTTGGGAGATCTATCCAAGCTCTTCACCTAGGAGACATCATCTAGCCATCACCACCTACACTTTGTGTAAAAAGATTAAGAAGAATGGTATTAGTACAAGAATGCACTAAGTATGGCAACCATGCAACAACATGCATTTAAAGAGGACATTTCATTTGAAATCATGCAACATGTCTTTTTAGTAAACTTCATGAACATAGGCACATATAAGCTCCATAGTTCACATACATATTATAGACATGGATACTACACATAATAGCACATAAATACATTTATTATACTTTGAGGAATCGCAATACATACAATACATTACCTCTCTTTTATTTTACTTCTTTTCTTAAGTAACCCTCAAGTGTACTTTGTACAATGTATCACTTTGAGGTTACCTTTCAATAGTATTTCATAATATGCTTTTTAAACACAACCACATATACCTAAGAAGTCACCCTAGACTAGGCATAACATATTCAACAAGTCATAATATATTCAACAAGTCATAACATATTCATTTACAACTAGACATAAAGCCACATACTTCATATCATCATATAAGGACTTATCATACTTCATATAACATCATAGGAAGACTTCATTATACCTCCTACAATTTAGTCATAAAATCACTTAGTTCATACCATAAGTAAACCACCCTCATAACCCCTTCACAAGCTTACTTGTGCAATGAACACATGGAGTCCCACCCCTCACATATACTAAGTAAACTCATTTAAAAGCCACAAGTGTAATTCACATTCATAGTCATAATTCATGTCTTAACATAACAAGGTCACTTAACATGCATTCATACAAGTCATACATAACATAAGTCCTTACTTCATAAGGGTCTCCAATCATATCCTTTCTTGAAGTCATCTACTGCAATGTATAGGTAGGGCCCATAGTCCTCCCATACCAGGTACACTTCTCAAGGAATTTAGATTAGAGTTAACATTCTTATCTTAGTTAATTTATTAACCTTCGGGAGATATATCCATAACCGACATAGACCATGTGAGCTACATGGAATCCGGTGTTCTACTCCCACTCCGAAAAGAGAGGGTTAACACTTGCCTAAGGTGCAACCATTCGTACATAGCTTATCTAGGTGGATCCACTAAGCTAGAGTCCTAAGTGGGCACATAGTTAAGGGACAAGGAGATTGCTTCTAGAAACTTGACTTACTAACGTGAGGGTTTCCATCTCATGAGACAACATATACCTTGGGAATCTACACTACTAGTGGTGAAGAAACCCATGTGGGATGCCAGACTTACTAACGTGAGACCTCCATCTCATTTCGGTGCTAAGCAATAAATCCCTTTTTAAACATCATTAAGCTTTTAGATAACATTAGTTCATAAAGAATAGGCCTTAGGGACTTACTGCCTCATATATCATATAGCTCCAAGGTATAAAGAGTGATAATTCTACTTTCACCATAGAACCTACCTTATGTGAGAATGTCCTTTCACAAAATCATATCATATTCATACATGCATGTGTGTGTACATATATGTGAGATCTACCTTCACATAAACACCTTTAGGCACACATGTTCATAACTTCATAAATCATATACTTTACATGCATAGAAATAGGTAACGATGCATAGGAGAACTATCCTTTCCTTAGTCATCATGAACCTATCCTACTCATAGATATGCATGAAGTGTGTGTGTACATTGGTCAACATGATTACATAATGGCTATCATATAATATTGAGGTATCCACCCTCTAAAGACCACAACAGATGTACAACATTCTTCATGTCTCAAGTCATACAAATATATAGAGTATTGACGACTATAGACAACACACACTCACATTAAATTATAGGAGGCAAGTACATATTCAACAGTGGAACATAAGACTCCTAGCTTACTTTGATCACACATTCATATAGGGTTCATATGGGTAGGGGTCATGCTACAAGGATATTTTTCATCACTAGCCATATAGACCATCTAACCCTAACATGATCATCACAAATATACATATAACATCATCTCCACACCTAGATTAAACAAGTAGTGTAGAATATTATGCACATAACATCACGTACATCAATTCACTTAGACATGATATTTGAATCAAGGCTAAATCCTTCAACTTCCTAACATAGAAATCATCATATCAATTCATATTGCATTTTATGCCATCAAAGCCATGATCGTAACGCACAAACATGTACAAGAATGTGAACACCGCCACCAAAGGTGGACCATACCAATCAACACGATTCAATGGACATTCTAGGCTAATTTGAAGAAATAAGTCAACTTACCAAATCTCCAAGCTTATGATAATATTTTATCATTCCTCCACAATTCATATTCAATTAATATAAAAAGTAATAGCAATAAGCAATTCAATACAATCTAATCATAATTCTATAACCATAAAATCAAGATCACAAGACCCACATTATAGGCTAATTTGAGAAATTAGGAGGATCATGGGTTCTTCATAAAATTGGATATAAATTAATCATAAAATCAGTATATAAACATATATTCGTCATTGGAATACTTTTGAAATAAGTTTGAGAATGAACCCATGGCTAGATTGAAAAATAGGATTTTTGACTTAGAATTCATGTTTAGAAAACATTTGAAAGGACTCCATAGATGAATGTTTATATATGGGATGAATGATCACCATACCTTATACATTAAAAAGCCCATGAAAATCTTAGAAGAGAGCTCCAAGAATCTAACTCCATAGTTTGTTCTTGAGCTTGGTCTTCAATGGGGGTTTTGGGGTTTTTGGAAGAGAAGAGAACTTTGGGAATTCAATTTCTTAATGGGTGTTGGGGTTTTGGCTTGGTAAAGGGTTTAAAAAGGTCCTAAAACAGTTAATAAAACATCCCCCAAGTTACCAAAACACGCTCACACGAATTGGGGCTCTTAGACATGTCAAAATTGACTTAAAAACGACGCAACCGGATCTGGGTGTGGGCTGCGCGTCGCGGAGAAGCCTTCCCATTCTGACCCAAATAAAATTTGAGGTAGTGAGGTGCGTTCTAGGCGAGCGTTGTGAGGGCAAGGTCCAAATCTTGCTCCTGCACACTGCCTTGGGCAGCATGTTGTCCAATGTTTGGGTCCTCCTTGGGGGCTGTTCGGGTGATCCCCGGGGAGTCGTACCTCAATATTTTGACCCTTAGAATGTATATTAAGGTACTAGGGTCAACTACAGTGCTTCTCAAGTCCAAACAACCCATAAAATCAAGCCAAACATACAAGGACTCACTAGCACGTCTGAAGACCAACTTTCGAACGTCTTGGACGTTTGACCTTTAAATGACTTCAAATAAAGTATACCATCTATAAAACACATCATTAAAATGTTATTAACCTTTTTAGGCACATGTTATTCTCTAGATACCTTAGTTCATTTTGAGGGTTGTTATAGTGATGCATCCCGTGTGGGTTTGGGGTGTATGCTTATGCAACATGGTAAAGTTATTGCCTATGCTTCTAGACAACTTAAGGTGCATGAGAAGAACTATCCCAATCATTGTCTTGAGTTAGCGGCCATAGTGTTTGCCTTGAAAATATGGAGGTATTATTTGTATGGTGTTCATGTTGATGTGTTTACCGACCATAAGAGTCTTCAATATGTGTTTACCCCAAAGAAGTTGAATCTCCGACAAAGAAGGTGGTTAGAATTATTGAAAGATTATGACATGAGTGTTCTCTATCACCCCGTCAAGGCAAATATGGTGGCGGATGCTCTAAGTCGTATGACCATGGGTAGTGTGTCTCATATAGAAGAAGCAAAGAAAGACCTAGTGAAAGATATTCATAGGTGGGCTAGATTAGGTGTTAGATTGGAAGGTTCTCCAAATGGTGGTTTGATGGTTCATCATAATTCTGAATCATCCTTGGTTGTTGAGGTGAAGTCCAAACAACACCTTGATCAACCATTGATGGAGTTGAAAGAATCGGTGCTTGACCAGTTTAATGAGTCATTGTCCTTGGGGGGGGATGGTGTTTTGAGGTACCAAGGTCGGTTGTGTGTTCCTAATGTTGATGATTTGAGGAACCAAATTCTTGATGAAGCTCATGGGTCCCGTAATTCCATTCATTCGGGGACAACAAAGATGTATCATGACCTTAGGGAAGTGTATTGGTAGGAAGGTTTGAAAAGGGACATAGCGGAGTTTGTTGCTAAGTGTCCAAATTGCAAACAATTGAAGGCCGAGCATCTTAAGTCGGGTGGCTTACTACAAGAAATCCAAATTCCTAATTGGAAGTGGTAAGACATCAATATATATTTTGTAGTAGGTTTGCCTAAGACTCAAAATCAATATGACTCCATATGGGTGGTGGTTGATAGGTTGACCAAGTCCGCTCATTTTATTCCCGTCAAGTCTATATATTCGGCGGTCCAAGACATGCCTTAAAGCCTATAATAAGTGTCATGAGGTCTATACACTATTTTTAAGTCCATTTTAATGAATATAGGTCATTTAGGATGTCTAGAAAAGAAAATGTCCAAGAATGTCCACGACGTCCGAAAATTTGTTCAAAGAGGTACTAGCGTGTCTTAGCCTATTTGACTAGCTTTTAGGAGTCGGAAATACATGAAATATGGTAAAAGGTTGTATAACATATATTAGAGTCTATTCTTGGTCAAAATGACCGGGTACAACTCCCCAAGGACCAACCAAGGGCCCTTGAAGAGGACCCTAGAACTTAGGAGACAACACTTCATGGGCAGTGTGCAACCACGAAATGCAAAGGACGGCTCGTGTGTGAATCGATGGGGCGTTGATGCCAAACGTCATCCAACACTTAGTCAAAATGATAGAGCCCTTGCTTGCAGAAGTCTCTGACCAAAATGACGAGTGTGCAGGATGGAGGGGGGGCCAGTCGTCGACTCACAGACAGACCGTCGATCGGGGTCTCGTCTTTGAGGGTCCATTTTCCTGCACATTTTAAGTTGAGTCAATAAAATTAATTAAGGATTTAGGTGATTATTTAGTGGATTAAGGGAGTCTAATTAAGTTATTTAACCCCCCATATAAATGCCCCAACCCCATTAGACTAATTACAACTCACAAAACAAATCCTCTTCCTTTTCTCTTCTTTCTCTCTCTATTGGAAGACACCATTGAAGAACAAGCTAGGGAAGGGTTTTGGGGGATGTAAAGGGGATATTTCACAATTTAATCTTCATCAAACATTGAGATATGGGATCTATTCACCTTTGAGACTTATTTCCTCAAAGGGTTCATTCAAAATATTTCTAAATGTTGAGTTTTCAAATGGGCTTCATCTAATCTCGAAAATTCATGTTGTGAACTAATTTGTTTATGATTTCTTTAGGTTATAATGGATAGATTAACATGTATTTAACTTGATCATGATAATTTTTGATGGTTTGGTCTAAATTGTAGAACATGATCCTTAACCCTTAACCCTAGGTTTGATCTTGATATGAATTAGGTTGTATTTAGTTCAATTGACTTGGTCATGGGTTGAATTGCTATTATATGATGTTGTTACAATGATCATGAAAAAATTAGAATTATTTGTAGTCTTTCATGCTAGTTCTTGAGAAGTAATCTTGGTTATGATGAATTGACCTAATCTTAAGCTTTGACCTAGTATTGAATTGTGATGTAGAGATTCTTTTAGCATTGTGATCATGTTGGTTATTGAATTATGATGACTTTATGACCTAATTGAGTGAACTAAGGGTTGATGGTAAGACCTTGATCATCAATTGTGAAGGAGACTGGGTAAGTCTTGTGATCCTTATACTTCACTTTAAATTATGGTGAATTGTGATTAAGTCATGATGTTGTATTGGAGTGTGCAGGGTGGTATGATGTTGAATTGAAATGTCTTGTCTATGGTTGTGAGGTTGATTAAGATGAAATGTTATAAGGATGTTGATGACTACCAATGTGCTTATTATGAATGAATATGTAAACGTGTTAACCTTACTTATAGGGATTGTGATGAAAGAATTATATTCATGCAATTCATATTGAGCTATGATGATGATGATTATACAAGGGCTATACCCTATGACCTAAACTAAGTTATGATTGATAAATAAATACATTAAAGACATTTAAATAAAGGGACTTAGCTTAGCACCCAGTGAACTTGACAATGGGAGGTGATGGCTTTCCGTAGAGGAAGATTTACCCTATAGTTCTATATGTGATGTTGACTCCCCTTTGAGGGATATTCATCCAATGGATTCCCATGAGAGGAGGCCCAATTACCAAGTGGTATGAAGAGGGAATACCTATCTCTTAGTTCTTAAACTATGTTACCCCCATAGGAAGACTAGCTAGTGGATCCACATAAGAAGCAATGTTTATATTTGGTTTCACTTTGGCCGGTAGACCACCTTCCATCGGTGTAAGGTTTTACAACACCGGATTCAACATTATCTCATGTGGTCTATGTAGGTTAAGGCAAGTATTCCCTAAACTAAAACTGAAGTAATGTTGTATAAACCAACTAGTGTGACTTGAGGGGTTTGACTTAGCCTAGGTAGGGGTATGGGACTCTACCTATGCCTTGCACTAGTTTGCCTTGATAGGAGCTTTAGGAGGTTAATATTTTGTATGTATATGATGATAATGTAAATGATATTATATGATGGTGATGATATTTATGAAATTTAAATGGTCTTTATTGTTAAAGTATGAAGTTATGTATATTGAAGGCTATGTTATGTGGAGTAGGGTATTAGTCATGGTTCTTGTAGGGTTACTTGATTGAGTAAGGTTATGGGGCTTTCCTCGGTCATTGCACTTGTTGACTTTATGGGAATTCATGGTTAGTTGTCTTGCTTATTATGACATGATAAACTCTTATTCATGCTTGTGACATTGCTACTTGATGATAGAGTGGTGTTGGATTATGGGTTCAAGTATGTTGATATGCATATGACTTGCTTTGATTTATTGAACATGTCCTAATGATTGGTATGGTTTGTTTGATTGTGCATAAGGCTTTTAAAGGGTAAAATGACATGATTTAATTAAATGTCCTTTTAGCATGTTTTTGATGTTATATGTGTATATGGTCTCATACTTAGTACATATGGCGTACTAACCCCATTTTCTCCCTTTTCCCAAACATTTTAGGTTCCGGTCGTTAAAGGCTCATTCGAGACGACTTGAAGAAGACTTGGATATTCTCTACCATCCAAGTGGGTAGGTCCTCACTTTTCGAGGGCGATGCCAATATCTATCTTACGGAGTTGCTTTACTTTTTAGACTCTTATTTTCATTCTACTTCATTTGTGTACGTTTGGTATAAGCCTATATGTGGCTTCTTGACATTGATGTAGGGCTTTTCCCAAATTTCTATGATCATTTTAGATGGTTATGAGAGGAGACAATATTGAGACTTTATTCTATGTTATATATATGTATGTGGAAAAAAAAGTAGAAGACTATTCAATCTTCTTATACGAAGGGTCTATGTATACTCGATATATCTATATATATGTATGTAGAGGTCTATGTAAACCTCAAAGTAGAAGTAGTAAAAGTTTTAATTTTTCCGTATTTTTGGCCTATTAATGTTATGAAGAATACTAAGAGGTTAGTCTTAGTCCTCTAAGAGGACGCCGACGCCAGTTACGTCTAGGGGGTGCTCCACAGATGTGACACTCTTTATGCCTATTAGGCATTGTAGTTATCCACCTCGTGAGGACTATGGTGAACAAGCCTTCCCTTTGGGAAGGGGACCCCCTCATTATCAATTTCTCTCAGTGCTAAGATAACTTCCCTTTATTGAAAAGTATTTATTAACTTTACTTCATAAAAATGGCTTTAGGAGAATTAACCCCTCATATGCTTAGCTCACAGGTTATAGATGAGATTGTCCTTTCATCAACCTAAATCATGTGATAAAACCTTTCACATAGACATAGCATATTAAATCACAATCTAGTTTAGAGTACAATTGAAAAAACCTTTCAAGATACTCCCACTTTACTAGATTATCATACATGCTTCATCATGTACCGTAACACTCTAAAAGTCTAACACGTGTTCAAGAGCCTAACTGTGATGACCCTCAAAATGAACTAAGGTAGCTAGAGCCTCACATGTGCCTAAAAAGGTTAATAATAGTTCATTAAGTGTTTTATAGTACGCATACTTTATTTGAAGTCAATTGGAGGTCAAATGTCCAAGAACGTCCATGACGTCCGAAAGTTAGTCTTTAGACGTGCTAGTGAGTCCTGGTATGTTTGGTTTGATTTTATGTGTTGTTTGGAGTTGAGAAGTAGTGTAGTTGACCCTAGTAACTTAATAGACATGTTAATGGTCAAAACGTCCGGGTACGACTCGCCGAGGACCACCCGAAGGGCCCCCAAGGAGGACCCAAACCTTGGACAAGAGGCTGCCCAAGGCAGCGAGCAGGCAAAGATTTGGACTTTCCCTGTGAGACGCGAGCCTAGCACGCACCTCACTGTCCCAAAAATTATTTGGGGCAGAATTGGGAGGCTGCTTCGCGATGCGAAGCCCACTCCCATATCCGGTTGCGTCGTTTTTAATTCAATTTTGAAATGTCTAAGAGTCCCAATTCGTGTGGGGGTGTTTTGGTAACTTAGGGGACGTTTTATTAACTGTTTTTAGGACCTTTTAAAACCCTTTCCCAAGACAAAACCCCACCACCCATTAAGAAATCAAATTCTCAAAGTTCTCTTCTCTTCAAAAAACCCCAAAACCTCCATTGAAGACCAAGCTAAAGAACAAGCTATGGAGTTGGATTATTGGAGATTTATTCTAATATTTTCATGGTATTTTTAATGTATAAGATATGGTGATCTTTCATCCATAGATAACCATTCATCTATGGAGTCCTTTCAAAGGTTTTCAAAACATAATTCTAAGTCAAAAATCCTATCTTTCAATCTAGCCATGGGTTCATTCTCAAATTGATTTCAAAAGCATTCTAATGATGAATATATGTTTATATACTGATTTTATGATGAATTTTGATCCAATTTTATGAAGAACCCATTATCCTCCTAATTTATCAAATTGGCCTATAATGTGGGTCTTGTGATCTTGATTTCATGCTTATAGAATTGTGATTAGATTGTATTGAATTGCTTATTTCTATTACTATATATATCAATTGGATATAAATTGTGGTGAAATGATCAAATATGATCATCAGCTTGGAGATTTGGTAAGTTGACCTATTTCTTCTAATTAGCATAGATTGTACATTGAATTGTGTTGATTGGTATGGTCAACTTGTGGTGGCGGTATTTACATTCTTGTACATGTTTATGTATTTTGATCATGGACTTGAAGGCATTAGATGCAAGATGAATTGATATGATGTTTTGCATGTGTAGGAAGTTAAAGGATTTAGTCTTGATTCTAATATCATGTTCTAAGTGAATTGATGTTATATGTATATGTGTGATGATCATGTTACGGTTAGGTGCGTTCTATATGGCTAATGATGATGAACATACATGTAGCATGACCCTTACTTGTATGAACCCTATATATATGAATGTGTGATAAGTATGCTAGGAGTCTTCTATTGTATTGTTGAATATGTACTTGCCTCCTATGGTGTAATTGAGCTAGTGTAGTCTATAGTCCTTAATACTCTATATGTGTGTATGACTTGAGACTTGAGGAATGTTGTACATATGTTGTGATCTTTGGAGGGTGGATTCCTCAATACTATATGATAGCCATTATGTGATCATGTTTACCAATGTACACACACACTTCATGCATATCTATGAGTAGGATAGATTCATGATTACTAAGGAAGGTATAGTTCTCCTATGCATCATTACCTATTTCTATGTATGTGAAGTATATGATTTATGAAGTTATGAACATGTGTGACTATAGGTATTATGTGAAGGTAGATCTCACATTGTATGCACACACACATGATGTATGATTGTATGAATATGTGAAAGGACATTCTCACATCAATTAGGGTCTATGATGAAAGGACACCCTTATCTTAGAAATCTTTGAGCTATATGTTGTATGAAGGAGAAAGCTCCTAAGGCCTTCTTTATGACTTAATGCATTTTAGTCTTAAATATAGATTAAAAAGGGAGTTAGAGCCTAGCACCGAGTGAGCATGAAAAATGAGAGTGGGAGCTTCACGTTAGTAAGTCCGGCTTCCCACAAAGAGAACCTTCACGTTTAGCAAGTCCAGGTTCCCAACATAGATGTTCCTCTCATGATATGGAAACCTCCACGCTAGTAAGTCAAGGTTTCTAGAAGCAATATCCATGTTCCATAACTAAGTGCCCCCGTAGGTTATAGCTTGTGGATACCCCTTATATAGCTATGTACTATTGGTTACACCTTAGGCAAGTGTTAACCCTCTCTTTTTGGTGTGGGAGTAGAACACCGGATTCCATGTAGCTAACATGGTCTATGTCGGTTATGGCTAAATCTCCCCAAGTAAGAAATTAACTAAGATATGATTATGGAATCTAATCGCAACTCCTTGAGAGGATTACTTAGTATATGTACGATTATGGCCCCTGCCCATCATTGCATAAGTGAACTTCGAGAAAGGATAAGATTAGTACATGCATACAAGTAAGACTTATGTGATGTTATGTATGAATTGTATGAATGTGTTTTTAAGTGTCACATATGGGTAGCACCCCCTAGACGTAACCTGCGTCGGCGTCCTCTTTGAGGACTAAGACTAGCCTCTTAGCATACATCATTACATTCATAGGTTAAAAATGTAGAAAATTTATAACTTTTTTGATTACTTCTACATTGAGGTTTACATAGACCTCTACATACACACAATATATATTCATATCGAGTATACATAGACCCTTCATATAAGAAGATTACATAGTCTTCTACTTTTATTGGCATACATAGTTTAAGATAGTCTCATAAGAAGTCTATAACATTGTCTCATATGAAACCATCTAGATAAAAGTATCATAATTTGGGCATAGACCTTACATCAACAATTATAGCCACATATAGGCTTTACAATTATAGTACCAAATGACAGAGAATGAATAAAGTGTCTTTAAGACTAAACAACAGCCAATAGGTAGATAATGGCATCGTCCTCGGAAAGTGAGGACCTACCGAATTTGGAAGATAAGAATCCACGTAGTCTTCAAAGCCTTCCTAATATCAAAGGCCGGATCCTACATTTGTAGTAAACATCAAACATGGGTTAGTACACACTTGTAATATGTATGGATATATGCATATAAAACAAGTGAAATCATGCTAAAGAGGAAATTTGATAAAAAACATGCTAAAGTACTTTGAAAAACCTTATGCACAATTAAGAACCCATATAATCCAACAATCACATAGTCCATAAGTCAAACACATGTACGACACAAGACCAACATTAATAAGTAATAGTCAAGTCAACATATACAAGAGTTCACAACATCATATTATAAGCAAGACCCTTACTCATAACCCACCATTTAGCCTACAAGTGCAATGACCAAGCAAAGCCCCATAACCTTACTCAATCAAGTAACCAAACAAAGGATCACAAATAATGCCTAACCTAGCATAACATAGCATCAATAATAACCATCATCATATTTAGCAATATAGACCAATAGCAAATTCATAAATGAAACTAACATCATAAGGATCATCAACATGTAAAGTAAATATCTTCATAGCATATACATTATAAGAACATTAGAACAACCACCTAAGGATTCCCTGAAGGCAAACTAGTGCAAGGCATAGGTAGAGTCCCATACCCCTACCTAGGCTAAGTCAAATCTCTCAAGTCACCCTAGTTAGTGTATACTCCATTACTTCATTTTACTTTAGGGAACACTTGCCTTAACCGACATAGACCACAAGATCCAAGTGTGGAATCCGGTGTTGTAAAACCTTACACAGATGGAAGGTGGACTACCGGCCAAAGTAGTACCAAACATGAACATAGCATCTAGGTGGATCCACTAGCTAGTATTACTATGGTGGCAACATAGTTTATGGAGATTGGGGACTATCATGGAAACATCACTCTATGTCCTTTTTGGACTATGAGGATATCCACCCCGTGAGGACTATGGTGAACCCTACCTTTCCTCCTTGAGAAGGCGCCACCCCTCATCTACAAGTTCACTCGGTGCTAAGCTAGAGTCCCTTTTTGAAATATTTTTCTTTATTAGTCATCACTTAGTTTAGGCCATAGGGTCTATCCCTTGTATAATCATAGTCATTTATCTCAATAGGTATTGCATGAGAATATCCTTTCATGGAAACCCTCATATGTGAGATTTAGCACATTAACATCATCATGTCATATTAAGGCACATAGGTACTTCACAACCAACCTTATATCATTTCATCTTAAACATAATCTCACAATCACATAGTCAAGACATTTCAATTCAACCTCATACCAACACCTATGTAGGTTATACTTCAATTGAACTACATCACCAATCACAAACCATCATACTTGAATTAATGGTTAGGATCATGAAGACTTACCAAATCTCCTTCAAAGGCCATCATCATGGTCTTACTATCAACCAACCAATTACATCCATTAATAGGTATAGTAACATCAATAAATAGTAATTAATACAAGAACTAGGTTAATTGCATCATCACTATCCCAATTAACATCAATTCATAACCTAAGGGTAGGGGAATTAGGGTTCATCATGAATTTTATCCAATTCCCAACAATACATTACCCTAGTCAATACATAGATGAATTAGAATAGATAAAAACAACTCTAATAATCAATTCATAATCCAATTCCCATCAATTTATAACCAAGATCCAAGATTTGGGGGAATTTGGGAAGGGAACATGATCAACATGAAATTTCATGAATTAACATCAATTAATCAACAATATATACTCAACTGGTCATAGGAAATCACAATTTATCATCAATTTGAAGTTTAGAAGAAAACTCATTAGAATTAGAAAACTCATGGAATTGGGTAATTTGAAAATCAACTTTGAGTGGAACTCTTGGGGAAAGAAATCCCAAGAGTTAATAACCCATACCTTATTGAAGCTTAATCCACGAAATTGAAGTGAAATCCTAGAGAAATTGACCTTCTTCTTCAAGATTTATTCCTTCTTCAATGGAGGAATTGGGGAGAGAGAAAGCAGAGAAAGGTGAGAGCTTTGGGGTTTTGTTTTGGGAACTGGGTTTCGGTGAGTGAATTTAAAATGACCCTTAGGCTATATATAATCACCCCCTAAATTACCCAAAACACATCTCACTTAAATGGGTCTTTTTGTGAAGTCTAAATGTCAAAAATATGATTTTACCGAATCAAGGAAGTGGCTCCACGTCGCGGGGACAACACGCACTTCTATTTTTGAAAAATAAATTGAACTAGTGAGGTAAGTGTTGGCTGCGTATCGCACAGCAGCCCACTGATTATTGACTTTCGCAGGTTGCTTTGGCCACCTGCCCAGTCATGTTGGGGTCCTTCTCCATGATCCTTCGGGGGGTCTTTGGGGTGTCGTTTTCTTACGTTTAGACCCTCTATATTACACTCTACCTAACCAAAGTCTTTTTACAAGTTTTATACTTCATTTTACCCTCCGAAACCGTCCACAAACATAGCAACGTCAACTAGTTCAATAAAGCTAGTTTCCGGACGTCATGGACGTTCTTTGACGTCTTGGCTCTAAAACATCTTGGATGACTTATATACATTATTTTAGGTCTTAAAGCAGTATTTAAACCTTTAAACACTCATGTTAGGCTCTAGATTAGGTCACGGCTTTTCAGAGTGTTATATTAAGTGACTTTGCTATGACTAAGACATGAATTATGTGTATGTGTCTGACTTACACTTATGGCTTCTAAATAGGTTTACTTAGTATATGTGGGGGTATGCGACTCCATTTGTACATTGTACAAGTAATATTGTGAAAGGGTTGTGAGGGTGGTTTACTTATTATATGAACTAAGTGAGTCTATGACTAAAGTGTATGAAGTATGATGAGTCTTGCTATGATGCTATATGAAGTATGATGAGTCTTTACATGATTCTACGATGTATGTGGCTTTATTTTTAGATATGAAGGAAAGTGTTATGACTTGTTAAGTATGTTATGCCTAGTCTAGGGTGACTTCTTAGGTACACTCGGTGGAAGTAGTATTATGGGATGCTTGCATTAGTGTGACTTAGGAGTTGCCTTAGGTGATGGTCCTTATATGAAGTTGATGTCTATGATGTGCTTATGACTTGTGAATATTTGTGGTTATGTTTATGAAGAATATCTATGAAATACAATTGTAAGGTGACCTCAAGTTGATACATTGTACTAAGTACACTTGAGGGTTACTTAAGGAAAGAAGTAAGATAAAAGAGAGGTAATGTATTGTATGTATTGAGTATGCCTCAAAGTATGATAAAGGGGTTTATGTTTTATTATAAGTAATATCCATGTCTATATTATGTATGTGAACTATATTGAGCTTATATGCGCCTATGTTCATGAAGTTTACTAAAAAGACATGTTGCATGATTTCAAACGAAATGTCCTCTTTAAATGCATGTTTTTGCATGGTTGTCCTACTTAGTGCATTCTTATACTAATACCATTCTTCTTCATCTTTTTAGACAAAGTGTAGGTGTTGATGGCTAGAAGATGTCTTCAAAGTGAAGATCTTTGATTGATATCCCAAGTTCAAGTAAAGGGACACTTATGATTCAAGAGTTGCCTATGACAAGATGTTTCTTTAATTTGATGTAATAGATTAGACTTATATTTTATGTTGTATGGGTTATGTCCCTATTCTATGATATTTAGTTGTGTCCTAAGATGGCAAAGAGACATTAGAGTCTAACTATGTATTATGATATTATATATATACATATATATATATATATATATATATATATATATATATATATATATATATATATATATATATATATATATATATATATATATATATATATATATATATATATATATAAAGTAATGTTCTAGCATATGATGTGCTATGAAAAGTTTTAGATTTTCCACTATTTTTATTATGATTATGCAATGAAAGATGTCTAAGGGCTTGTCTTAGACCTCCGAGAGGTTGACAACACCATGTGGCGATCTAAGAGTGCTCTAACTTCATGGGGGTACTTTGGGTCGTTACACTAACATGAGTGTCTAAGGGTTGTTTCACTGTTTTAAGGTCAAAAATAATGAATATAAGTCATTTACGAAGTTTAGGAATCAAAACGTCAAAGAACGTCCATGACGTTCGGAAACTAGTTCAATGAGGTGCTAGTGTGCCTTAGACTATTTAACTAAGTTTTAGGAGTCAAAAAATGATGAAATTTGGTGGAAAGGTGTCTAAAACGTATTAGATTTAATTTATAGTCTAAACGTCTAGGTACGACTCCCCAAGGACCAACCAAGAGCCCTTGAGGAGGACACTTACAATTTGTGGCAAAAGTTATCAAGAGATAGTGTCCACAAACGAGCACAATCGATGAGGCATGGTCCAATCGATGGGGCGTCGATGGAAACTTAGACATTTTAGCCAAGGTTCCATTTGGACCAGTCTATGTCGCCAACGACGGACCAACAGGACGGTTGGTCCCTTGGTCGTCGATTGACAAACGGGGCGTGGGTCGAGGTGTCCTCTGTCAAGACTGTTTTTGCTGCACATTTTAAGATTAGTTAAATTAATTAATTAGGTGGTTATTTAATTAGTTAGGTGTTAAGGGAGGTCTAATTAAGTTAGTTAATGACCTATATAAAGATGCTAAACTAATTAAACTAATCTAACCCTCATAATTACCATATCCCAATTGATCTTCCTTCTCTCTTCTTTCTCTCTCCCAAGTAGAAGAACACCATAGAAGACCAAGCTAAGGAGGGTTTTAGGGCTTCTAAAGGTCAAGTTTCTCCATCAAATTTTGTCAATTATTAAGGTATGGGATTCCTTTCACCTTTGGGATCTCTTTCCCCAAAGGGTTCCTTCAAATTGATTTCAAAAAGATGAAATTCAAGTGAGTTTTCTTCCAATACGAAATTGATCTTGCGAATTGCTTTTTTCATTATTTATTTGGTTATTATGAGTAGATTAACATGTATTATGATTCAATTATACTACTTCATGATGTATTGGTCTAATTTTTAGAAGATGACATTTTCCCATTATCCCTAGGTTGTGATCTTGAATTGAATTTATCTAGTATTGATATAATTGGCTTGGTTAATGTGTGAATTACTATCCTATTATGTTATTAGACTAAGTGATGAGTATATGGTGATATGTTGTAATCTAATTGTGCTAGTTCTTGAGTAATTAACCTAGATTGTGAAGTAGATCATAAATTTAACCTAAGTCTCTAACTCAGGCTATCAACTAGTAATGAATTATTGTGTAGTGATTAAATTGACTTTATTATTATGTTGGTTACCATCAAGTGATGATATTACACCCATTTGTTGGGATGAATTGGGATTGGTTGATGGTAAAACCATGATGATGGCTTTGGAAGAGGAACAGGTAAGACTTTGTGATCTTGAAATCCTAACTCTATTGTGATGACTTATACTTGGTGAATTGATTTAATTGAATTATATGTGTTGTGATTGGATTGATTAGGGTGGTATGATGTTGGTATTGAAATGTATTGACTTATTAATTGTGAGATCATGTAAGCTTGTAATGATATAAGGATGATGTTGATTCATTTTTGTGCATTACTATGATATGGTATAAGGTGTTGATCTCACAATGAGGGATGTATTGAAAGGTGATTCTCATACAATTTCTAATGAGCTAATAATGATGATATACAAGGGGTTAGTCTCCTATGACCTAAATTAAGTTTTTATAATAAAGGATGACTTAAAGTCATTTCAAAAAGGGACTTTAGCTTAGCACCGAGAGAATTTGACAATGGGAGGTGTTGACTTTCCATAGAGGAAGATTCACCCTATAGTTCCACATGAGGTGTTGACTCCCCTATGAGGGACACTCACCCTATGGATTCTCATGAGATGAGGCTCCAATGCTAAATGGAATGTAGAGAGTTCATACATATCTCCTAGTTCCTTAACTATGTTTTCCCCATAGGAAAACTAGCTAGTGGATCCACCTAGAATGCTACGTTTATGTTTGGTTCTACTTTGTTCGGTAGACCACCTTCCATCGGTGTAAGGTTTTACAACAACGAATTCCACACTTAGCTATTGTGTAAAATGTCGGTTAAGTCAAGTGTTCCCTAAATTAAAATGAAGTAATGAAGTACAAACCAATTAGGGTGACTTAAGAGGTTTGACTTAGCCTAGGTAGGGGTATGGGACTCTACCTATGTCTTGCACTAGTTCTCCTTGAGGGAAGCTTTAGGAGGTTGTTCTTATGTATGTGTATGCATATAAGTTTAAATGATATTGTCACATCCGGGGAGCACCCCTTAGAAGTAACATGGTGTACTTGACCTCTCAGAGATCTTATACAATCCCATCATTATCATTCATCGCATTGTAATAGTTAATTTAGAGGAAAATTTAAAACTTTTCATAGCACATCATATGCTAGAAACATCACTTCATATATATATAAAATATAAGTCATAATACATATTTAGACCTTAAGTCTCTTTTCCATCCTAGACTCAACATCATAAGAGTACTTTAGGGACACGGCGTTTACAACATAATACATAAGTACAATATTAAAAGAAACTTTACAGTAAACTACACATTAGGACATCCTTGGATTTAAGGATTCCTTTTCTTAAGCTTGGGAATCACATATCAAGATCCTCAATCATATAGACATCCTTTAAGCATCCATAACCTCCACTTTGTGTAAAAAGTAGAGAAGAATGGGATTAGTACAAAAATGCACTAAGTATGACAACCATGCAAAAACATGCATTTAAAAGGGACATTTTCTTGAAATCGTACTTCATGCCTTTTTGAGTAAATCTTCATAAAACCTTTATTCAATAGTATTTGTATCATTCACATACTTCATATAAACATATTCAAAGGCCAAACATCATATGAAATCATATATAGAATTTAAGCTACATTTGAGGTCACTTTACAGTGAGCTCCCTTCACATTACAGTGAATCCTTTTCTTTTAACTCATCAACCTCCTAAGTAACCCTTTAGTGATACTTGGTGCAATGAATCACCTTAAGGTCACAAAGAAAGCCTACATACAACCTGCATAAACCAACACATATCATCAGGAAAGAATAATACATCATAGACACATTTAAGTGAAGACTCCATTGACTTTACAGTAAGTTACATCCATTTGCACATATTTTTGCTCCACTTCACATAAGTCATTATAAGACCTTACTCATGACTTCAATCTTAGTCCACTAGTGAAATGTACATGTGAAGCCCCATAACCTCACACATACTAAGTAAACCCTTCACGAGACCACAAGCCTTAACACTTCATACATCAACATAACAAGAAAAGGCAACTTCATCCAAGCTAGGCAAGACCTTCATCATATAGTAATTAAGACCAACATCATGCATATAGGGACAAGTTTACATCATATACTTATACCAAGCACATCTTCATAACAAGTAGATAATTACTACAATGTCATACATAAAGACATAATCATAATCATACACATTAGGTCACCTTCCTATGACTTCCTAAGGAGCTACTTGTGCAATTTCTAGATGGGTTCATTACTTCCACCTATCCTAAGTAACCTCTCTTAAGTCATCCTAGTTAGGGTCCTAGTCATTTACTTGAATTTTCCATTTTACTTTAGGGAAACTATAGCCTTAACCGACACTAATACCATGGGTGCTAAACATGGAATTAGGTGTTGTCCCCTCACACCAAAAGGAGGGCATCTTACTTGCCAAGGTAAGACATGAGTATCATGCTAGCATATTAGGTGATATCACTTCCTAGATCCTATGTGGCAACATAGTTTATGGACCTTGGGGGATATCATGGAAACATCTCTCTACACCCTTTTTGGGTCATGAGGCTATCTACCCCGTGAGGACCGTTAGTGGACCCTTTAGCCTTCCCTCCTTATGAAGGTGCCACCCCCTCATCTACAAGTTCACTCGGTGCTAAGCTAAGTTCCCTTTTTTTAAAAGCCTTTATTATCATTTATTTATAAAACATAGGCTTAGGAGAGTCATCCCCTCATATGCTTAGCTCATAGGTTATAGATGAGAGTTCATCAACCTATATCATGTGAGAAATCCTTTCACATGGACATAGCATATGTATTAGCACAATCTAGTTAAGGATACACTAGAGCACATCTTTCAAGACTCCTCTATTGACTAGATCATCATTCATGTGTGAGTGTGTATACATATATGTGATCAAACCTTTCACATAACGCATTAAGACCACACATGACCATACATTCATATTCATGCACATAGAAACCAAACCTATGAACTATCCTATCAAGGTACACATGTACAATGCATAGACAAGGTCTCATACCCTTTCCCACACTATTACACCTATCAAGTCATCATAGTTAAGGAAACACATATCATACTTTCATAGACATAAGCTTAACCTGCATAGTAATAGACACTAGTGAATATGAGAACTACTTTTCATTTAGACACTATGATCTTATACTACTTGTAAGCATGCATAAAGTGTGAGTGTGTGAATACATTGGTCAACATGATCACATAATGACTATCAAAAACACATTGATGCAGCCACCCTCTTAAGAATAAAATACTCTTTCAAGCATAGACCACACAACACACAATAGCATAGGAGGCAAGACAATCTTCACATTATAATCAAGACTCCTAACTTTAGCTATTTACACATTCACATAGGGGTACATGGGTAGGGGTCATCAATCCCTAACACTTCATTAATGGCAGCACCTACACATGATCTTAGCATAACCATTTACATGCTCATAACAATAGTAACATAACCTAGATTCACAACTATAATAGAAGACTAGGCACAAGTTACACATAAGGTGATCATCATAAGCACTCATTCATACATTCATCAATTTGCCTTAAAGGCCATGGTCAACATATATATAATGACAATAAAGTAAACACCGTCACTATAAGTGGACCATACTACACAATGCCATACAAGACTTCATAAACATTACTATAAAGAAGTAGAGAAGTAGAAGAGTGGGGAAAACCTTACCAATCATTTAGCCTTAGGTAATTCATTGACCATTACTATTCTTTCGTCAACAATTTGAATATAAGGCAGTATCTAAAGGTATACTATCATAATCACAAATCATACATTAATCATAACAAAATTGAGATCATATTTGGTCCACTACATCATCAATTTATAGAATGTGAAGGGAAGTTGATCTCTTATCAATTCTTTCTCACTTTGATTGTCAATTAGTCATGCTCTCAATTAATCAATAAAACACATAAAAGGCAGTACTTAAAGATACCATGTCTCAGACGAAGTCCTACTACAATTTACCAAGAGATCAAGATAGTGAGCATCATGAAATTGCAATAGAGAGGAATTAGGGATCGAGTCTTCAAGCATCAATCCACATTGGATACCAACACATAATTCATCATTATACTCTATTTTAGGCAGTATGTAAAGTACAATTAACCCTATACAACATCATGAATCAATTGCCATGGAATCGAGATACACAGAACTACATTAGCACTTTAGAGAAGATAGGAGAACATGAATCAGTACTACCTAATCCTCAAGCCTTGATCCACATTGGATCCATTACATATGATTCATAATCTTTATACATGATAGGCAGTAGTTAACAAGCAATTTAACATAATCGAATTCCAATTTTATACATTATAAGATCAATGTTACAGTGAATCATGAACATCTAAGCTAGGCATGCTCCAATCTACATACATTGATCCACATGGATCCTTCATCATCAATTCATCATTAATTCACGTAAATACAGTAGGTAAAGACAATTCAACGTAAGAGAATCACAATTAAACCATTAACAAGCCATGATCACAAAGCCCATGCAAGGACTAAATCGATTTAGGGAAGGAACATGGGTTCATCATGCAATTGGATTAAAATCACGTTCAAACCAATATATTAACATCAATTCATCATTTAAACATTTAAAACGTTTTTAGAAAGAACCCATGGCTAGATTGAAGAAGAAGAGATTTGATCATGAAACCTTCTTTGAAAACTTGAGATTAACTCTCCAAGTGAAAGGTTACTTGGAGATGAAGGATTAACATACCTTTGTCTATTTTAAAACCTCTAAAAATTGGTGAATAACCCATGAGAATCCAATCTACAAGTTGTTCTTGAGCTTCAACAACAATGGAGGTTTCTAGGGAGAATTCGTTTTGGAGGGAAGGCTTATTTTGTGAGCATGGGATTGGGAATGGGTTAGTCACGTTTTAGTTCCCTTATATACACCCAAAAATAGGTAAATAAATCAATTAGAGTCAGGTTAGGACGTGGGGTGAATTTCCTATTCACCCCTTAAATAAAACAGTCGCATGGCAGTGATTGCAGGCCACCATCGACGGGTACCATCGACGGCCGGTAGGTCCATCGATGGGCCGTCTGTGGCTTCAGTCGATTGGACCTTGGCCTGTTTTTGGGTTAATACTTTCCCAGGATAAGTGTCCATCGATGAGACATCATCAACGGGTCGTTGGTCAACTAACTGTGCGTCGTTTGGTTCAGTCGATTAACATTGCCAAGGCAGTGTCTCGACATCCCTTGGGTCCTTCTTGTCACGCCTCAAAACCCATTAAGACGGACAGGCACCCGATGCCCTAAAGGCCCGAGAGAACCAACCTACAACCTGTTCTTACTGACCATATACTATAACAATTGAGACAAGTTAACTTTGGATGCAGCGATACAAACCAACGTAAGTAGATCCAAAAGTTATATACAAGACTTGGCCGTTTAGGCCACAACTCCTTAAGACACAACTGAACCTTGTACATACGTCTACAAAGCCTCTAAAAGATAGAAGACTAGAGTAGGTCGGGACAGACCCCGCCTTACCCTTAACTACGATACAATACCAAACGAATTTACCAAGGAGTTAATAAAGCTCCGAATCAACTTGGAGCTCACCAAAAGTAGCAGAATTTCGAGTGCTTCTACTGAGGAGGTCTACTAGCTGGAGTACCTGAGCCTGCAGCATGAAATGCAGCGTCCCCAATACGGGACGTCAGTACGAAAAATGTACTGAATATGTAAGGCAAAAAGTATATGTAATACATGGCACAAATGAAATCAAGTAGCAACATATGAGTGCATAGATTAGGAGAGAAGACCACCTTTGCTTACTCTTGTGGAATCAAGTAAGCTACATTCTTTTCTTTACCTTCTTTGTATGTTATAATCTTTGTTGGGCTTGTGATACAAGTGACCAGCTGATCAGTGTAGAAGAGGATGACCCATGCTAGGCGTATTAACCCCTGGGATGCGGTCCTCATAATTACACAACTTGGGATCGGCCCATGCTAGGCTTTCGCCCCTGAGCTGCCACCCATCTATACCAATAGGGATCGGCCATGCTAGGCTTTCGCCCCTGAGCTGCCACCCATAATATATAGATTCCTTCACTTAGATTCTTTAATCTTTGAGATTATTGTTAATCAGTTCATAACTCTTTTGAATGTTATTTTGGATAATCGTAAGCATTTTGAGATGTTGATTTGGTGATCATAATCATGTTGGAGACATTGAAATTACGGAACAGTAGTTGGAATACAATGAAAACAATATTTGAGGCAGTAACAATGACATAAGGAGCTATGAAACATCACACCTTACTTTAAGACATTTAAATGCACAATTGACTTCAATGGCTTAGGAGAAGGATTCATTGCAAACATTCTTTTTGCAGAATACCATTTCTATAACAGCACAAGGGAAAAATTACAAAAGTATAGAGGTAGTGAACATATATGAAGTAGTTCCATTACTAAATGGGGAAAGGAAATATTGTTAGCTATTTGGAAGATAGTACGCTGCCACCATGCTTCCTTTTTTCTAGAAACTAGAACTTATGCAGAATCACTTTATTGATATTAATTGCAGAGGGGTGGCAGATTTCATGCCAAAAGGATATAGAATCGAATAGCCTTACATTACCTTAATTATTTATTGACCAAATTACCACTATCACGATTCAGCCTTCCTGTATTGGTGCGAATCTACAACATAAGTTCATGATTAAGCTAACCATCAACAGCTAATTACAAGTAAGGTTCTCCAAAACAGTAGCTAAAAATATTTGATGGAAATCAAGCCCATACAACCCTTACATAAATGGTGAACCACCACACCCTTCCTCTACACATTAATACAACTTCAAACATCATTTCTAGAGATACCCAAACAGCCCTCAACAACAATATTCATAAGGCAGCCACTATCAATCTCAAATCTTTCAGCATAATAGGAGAATATTGACTCAAAAATTTATCATCATCCATGAATTCTTGATAAATATATACAAAATTTCCCAATCCAAACATGATCAAAGAGAGGAAAACAAATTGGGTGAAGTCTTACCTTAATTCTGGAAAATTTATCCTCTAAACTTGATACTTCAAGAATTCAAACTCTCCTTCAAATTCTTACTTGAAATGAGACACACTCAAGAATCGCCTAAGTGGTGTTTTAGGGCTGCTTATTGAAGCCAAGAGAGACCAAGAAAGAAACTTAAGAAAATCTGAAATTTTGCAAGTTCAAAATGGAGAACAAGACTTGATCCTTATCCTTTGAAAAAGGAGGTGTTATGGCCGACACTCTTGACCAATTTTGGGCCATATAATGTCAAGTAGGTGCCCCACCTGCTTGTCCTTTTAACTTGGACCCTTTTAGACTTAATATTATTGGACCTTGGCTGTCCATTTTTCCTTTGTTCTTTTAATCAGCTTGGGACAGATTAGTGCAGGTAGGTGGTACACACTTGGCCCAATAACATGGTAAAACAAATGTTAGGAGGTCATGTACTTACTTACTTTCACTTGGGCTTTATCCATAATGGCCAATTGGAAGATTTGGCTGTTGGGCCTTCTTTCATTCACATTTTCTTTAATAGGTTTGGGCTTCAAATGAGCCCCTAAATATAAGCCTAAATCTGGTCAATCAAACTTGGGCCCTTTAACTATAATATAGATCAAGTAGGTGATGCAGCTGCTAGCTCAATTACCACCTTACTATAATTACTTAAATACTTTCCATCGGAGTTAACTTGCAATACATATGCTAAAACGTGCAAGGCATTACATCACCTTCCAATCTAGTTTAAACCAACACTAATCATGTAAGAAACATGATCTCTCACCTACACTATAAGTATATGTCAAGTATAACATGAATAGAACTACCACATACAAAAATACAGGCCGTTACATCCTTCCCCCCTTGGAACATTCGTCCTCGCATGTTAGCATGGTTGTGCGGCCTAAACAAGTTCAAGCCTAAGCTAGAACTACTATTAATACACATTGAACATATAGACTTATACTTACTTGTCAATGCCTCCACTAACATTTTGATAATTCCCACCAGTGTGGAAGGAGGTGAGTGGATACTTTCAATTCATTGCTGCTTCTGCTTCCCATTGTAACTTCATTCTACTTGTTTTGTTTCCTCCATAGAAAACTTTTACAGAAGCGTACTTCTTTATTCTAACTTCCTAACTTGTCGATCAGAATTAGCAATGGGTACTTCTTCATAAGTGAGATCTCCTATTGTAACCTGTACGTCTTCAGTAGGGAGTAAACGAAATGGTTCACCTACGCATTTCCGTAGCATTGAGAACATGGAACACCGGATGAACTATGAAAGCTCTTGTTGGTAGCTCACTCGATAGGCTACTTGGCCAAATTTTCGGATAATCTTATATGGCCCTATATAGCGTGGACTCAGCTTTCCCTTTTTAACAAACCTCATTACCCCTTTCATCGGAGACACCTTCAAGAACACCCAATCCCCTATAGAAAATTCTAGTCCTCTCCTTCTAATATCTGCATATGATTTATGTCGACTTTGAGCTGTTTCTAGCCTCTGCTGTATCACTTTGACTTTTTCCATAGTTGATGAACAAGATCTGGCCCAAATAAGGCAGTTTCACCCGTTTCGAACCAGCCAATTGGTGATCTACACTTTCGACCATATAAAGCTTCATAAGGTGCCATTTTAATGCTCGAATGATAGCTATTGTTATAAGAAAAATTCAATAAGTGGTAGGTTTGATCATCCCAGCTACCCTTGAAATCTAATATACAAGCTCGCAGCATATCCTTCGAGTTTTCTGAATCGTACGGTTCGCCTGACCATCCGTTGAGGATGAAAGGCTTTACTTAAATTCACTTGTGTTTCCCAAACTTCTTTGGAAAAATACTTCCAAAAATTTTGCTGTGAATTGAGCTCCTCTTATCAGATATATAGAGATTGGCACTCCATGTTAAGTCGAACTATCTCTTTAATGTTACAACCTCGCATACTCTTCAGCTGTATATAAGTAGTTCACCCGGCAAGAAGTGCTGCTTTGGTAAGTCTATCAACTATTACCCATATGGAGTCAAACTTCCGGAATGAGTGAGGCAAACCAGTAAAAAAATCCATGTTGATCATGTCCCATTTCCAAATTGGAAGTTCTATACGCTGCATGTAACCTCCGGGCTTTTGGTGTTCTACTTTTACCTGTTGACAGTTTGGACACTGAGCCACGAATTTTGCAATGTTCTTCTTCATGTTCCCCCACCAATACATTTCTTTCAAGTCATGATACATTTTAGTTGACCCCGGATGAACAGAGTACCTTGAATTATGTGCTTCCATCATGATCCTCTTTCTTAGTTCATCTATATTAGGTACACACAATCTGTTTTGACATTGAAGTACTCCGTCTTGCTTAAGCTCAAACGCCTTTGTCATACCATGTAGTACATTCTCTTTAAGTTGTAAAAGAATTGGATCAGTGTACTGCTTCTCTTTCACTTCCACTATTAATGAGGATTCTGCCGCATTTTGAACAATTACCCCTTCGTCTTGAGATTCAAGAAGGCGAACGCCCAAGTTAGCTAGTTGGGAAAGATCCTTAGTCATTCCTTGTCTTTCCATAGACTTCCCATAAGTGGTTGCCATTATTTACGGCTTAAAAGCATCAGCTACTACATTAGCTTTACCGGGATAGTAAAGATGTCAATTCATAAGTCTTTTTAATAGCTCAGCCACCTTCGCTGCCTCAATTTAAGGTCTTTTTGCTTTTAAAAATGATATTGCAACTTTTGTTTGATCAGTGTATATGTCAACATGAACTCCATTACAGTAGTGGCGCCATATCTTCAAAAGCCAAACACAACTGCTGCTAGCTTCTAGATCATGGGGTGGATAATTTTTCTCATGTGGCCGCAGTGCCTTGAGCCATAAGCTATAACTTTTTAGCCATTGCTGCATCAATACCACAACCTCCCGAAGCCCACGTTCCCGAAGATCACAATAACACTACATAGCCTTCTGTACCTTCTGGAAGTACAACACAGGTGTAGAAGTTATTTACTCTTTTAGCTCTTGAAGCTTCTTTCACACGTCATCGCTCCACAGAAACTTGTTCCTTTCGTGTGTAGCTTTGTTAAGGGTGAAGCCATGGAAGAGAATCCTTCAACAAACCTTCTGTAATAACCTGCCAATCCAAGAAAACTACGGATCTCCGTAGGCGTTGTAGGTCTTGGCCATTTTTTCACGGCTTCTATTTTCTGGTTATCAACCCTTATTCCTTCCTCGGATACAATATGACCTAGGAATGCCACAGATTTCAACCAAAACTCACATTTAGAGTACTTTGCATACAATTTACAATCACGGAGAATTTGTAAAACCTGCTGCAAGTGATTAGCATGATCCTCTTCCGATCTTGAATACACCAAAATGTCATCTATGAACACTATCACAAACACATCTAAGAATGGCTTGAACACCCTATTCATCAAATCCATAAAAGCTGCTGGTGCATTTGTTAGCCCAAATGACATGACTAAGAACTCAAAATGACCATACCGTGTTCGGAAAGCTGTCTTGGGTATATCTTTGTCCCTAACCCTCACTTGGTGATAACCTGACCTCAGGTCGATCTTTGAAAAACACCTAGCACCTTGTAATTGATCAAACAGATCATCAATTCTAGGGAGGGGATATTTGTTCTTAATTGTTACCTTATTCAACTGCCGGTAGTCGATACACATTCTTAATGAGCCATCTTTTTTGCGTACAAACAAAACTGGCGCTCCCCATGGCGACACACTAGGCCTTATGAATCCTTTCTGTAATAAGTCTTTTAACTGCTCCTTCAACTCTCATAATTCTGCCGGAGCCATTCTATACGGAGGAATTGAGATAGGTTGAGTATCTGAAAGCACATCAATACCGAACTCTACTTCTCGTTCTGGAGGCAAACCTGGAAGATCTTCAGAAAACACATCTGGAAATTCATTTACCACCGGAATGGATTGAATGGTTGGTGGCTCTGCATCTACATTTTTCACTCTAACCAGATGGCATATGTATCCTTTGGAAATCATCTTCTTTGCCTTAAGATAAGAAATGAATTTACCTCTTGGCATCCCAATATTACCTTTCCATTCGAGGACTGCCTCTTTTGGAAACTGGAAATGCACTATCTTATTTCGGCAATCTACCGTGGCATAACAAGAAGCTAACCAATCCATACCCATTATAACATCAAAATCTACCATGTCTAGCTCAACAAGGTCAGCCAATGTATCGCGATCACAAACAGTTACAATGCAATTACGATAAACTCTCCTAGCTATAATGGATTCACCAATCGGTGGCTTCGCTAATAATTCTGGTGTTCTTTTGAACTTAACATATGATAGTGTAGACCCCGGATCGATTAATGCATATACAATATGTGAAAAGATGGACAATGTACCTGTAACCACATCCGGCGAGGCTTCTAAATTTTGTCGATCCCCTAGTGCATATGTGCGATTCTGACCTCCACTAGAACTAGCTGCTACCCTAGCTCCTCTACCCCGACCTGCAGGCATATGTAGTCCCCTACCTAAAGAAGGGGTTGATGAGGTCGACGCAACAACTGATCTAGTTGGTTGAACAACGCCACCCACTCCCCTATGAAGACAGTTTCTCATCATATGCCCTGGTGTGCCACACCAAAAACAAACATCCGTCCCAAACCTGCATGCACCTAGATGATTCCTCCCACACTGTTTACAGGGCTGTCGTGGAGGCCTTGATTGGCTCGTACTTCCTTGCTCTTGATGACTGCCTTGACTTTCACTTCTTTGCCCAAACTGATTGCCCCTAAACCCTTGGAACCGTGGTGGAGCACTAGCTGTAGAGTAGAAAGATGATGGCCTAGGTGGTCTGTTAGAGAACCGAGGCCTAAACTCACCTTGGGATGGTGTAAACTGACCCATGGATCTGGCCCTCTTAGAAGGCCCTGTTTCCAACTCTTGTGTTCTTCTTCTTTGCCTTTGATCCTCCAATTTTTGTGCAAAAGCCTGCATCCTTGCTATATCCATATCTTTATTTAATGAAGCAATTGTACAGTCTCTAACAAGATATGAATCTAATCTGTCCACAAAACGATGAACTCTATCCTCCATAGTAGCTACTACATTAGGAGCATACCTGGCCAAGGAATTAAATTTGAGACTATACTCCCTCACACTCATATTTCCTTGGTGGAGATTTAAGAACTGATCCGCACGGACCTCTCGGATCTCCAATGGCAGATAATGATCAAGGAATGCCTTTTTGAACTCTTTCCACATAGCTGAAGGTGCATTTGTTCCCCTAGATTGCTTCCAAGCTTCATACCACAATATAGCCACACCCTTTAATCTGTATGCAGCTAGCTCAAGTGCTTCTTTACCACTTACATGCATAATATCCAAAGTGCGTTGGATTTGATCTATAAAGTCTTGGGGATCTTCATTAGGATCTGACCCGGTAAATAATGGAGGGTCCAAGTTAAGAAAATCACGTATCCGTGTTCCAGCTTATCTAACTACACCACTAGTACCTGCAACTGGACCTTCTTGCCTTTGGCCATGACCAGCAACTATACGAGTCAATAATTGGACTGCATTCCTCAAATCTTGCTCGGTAGCATTAATAGGGGGTTCCTGAGGTTCATCTTCCCTCCTTATTTCTTCAGGAGATGGAGGCGTCGAGGAAGTCTGCGATAGAGACTCATCTTGAGCCCCACTTTGAACAGCTTGACTTGGTGGTGGTTGGCTGGTCCCTTCTTGGGCAGCCACTTCTACTCGTTTACCAGTACTTTTACTCCTTCTCGTAATCGGCATCTTTGCTATAATAAAACAATTGAGGAATTAGATATGATTCACCTACAACACAAGTTCTATCGCACGATCTAAGAAATGAAAGAAATGAGACAACTTTTATATGTCCTGTAGCCTCCTGTTTATAAATGTGGTGCACAACACATCCATAAGCAAGACTCTACACAGACACGGCTTTGTAGACTCCCTAGGATGACCTGCTCTGATACCACTTTTGTCACGCCTCAAAACCCATTAAGACGGACAGGCACCCGATGCCCTAAACTACGATACAATACCAAACGAATTTACCAAGGACTTAATAAAGCTCCGAATCAACTTGGAGCTCACTAAAAGTAGCAGAATTTTGAGTGCTTCTACTAAGGAGGTCTACTAGCTGGAGTACCTGAGCCTGCAACATGAAATGCAGCGTCCCCAATACGGGACATCAATACGAAAAATGTACTGAATATGTAAGGCAAAAAGTATATGTAATACAAGGTACAAATGAAATCAAGTAGCAACATATGAGTGCATAGATTAGGAGAGAAGACCACCTTTGCTTACTCTTGTGCAATCAAGTAAGCTACATTCTTTTCTTTACCTTCTTTGTATGTTATAATCTTTGTTGGGTTTGTGATACAAGTGACCAGCTGATCAGTGGTAGAAGAGGATGACCCATGCTAGGCGTATTAACCCCTGGGATGCGGTCCTCATAATTACACAACTTGGGATTGGCCCATGCTAGGCTTTCGCCCCTGAGCTGCCATCCTTCTATACCAATAGGGATCGGCCCATGCTAGGCTTTCGCCCCTAAGCTGCCACCCTTAATTAAATAGATTTCTTCACATAGATTCTTTAATCTTTGAGATTATTGTTAATCAGTTCATAACTCTTTTGATATGTTATTTTGGATAATCGTAACACTTTGAGATGTTGATTTGGTGGTCATAATCATCTTGGAGACATGAAATTACGGAACAGTAGTGGAATACATGAAAACAATACTTTGAGGCAGTAACAATGACATAAGGAGCTATGAAACATCAACACCTTACTTTAAGACCTAATGGCACAATTGACTTCAATTGGCTTAGGAGAAGGATTCATCAAACTTTCTTTTGCAAATACCATTTCTATAACAGTACAAGGGAAAATTACACAAGTATAGAGTAGTGAACATATAATAAAGTAGTTCCATGTACTTAGAATGGGGAAAGAAATATTGTTAGCTATTTGGAGATAGTACGCTGCCACCATGCTTCCTTTTCTAGAAATAGAACTTATGAGAATCACTTTATTGATATTAATTGCAGGTGGCAGATTTCATACCAAAAGGATATAGAATCGAATAGCCTTACATACCTTATATTTATGACCAATACCACTATCACGATTCAGCCTTCCTTATTGGGTGCTAATCTACAACATAAGTCATGATTAAGCTAACATCAGCAGCTAATCACAATAAGGTTCTCCAAAATAGTAGCTAAAAATATTTGATGGAAATCAGGCCCATACAACCCTTACATAAATGGTGAACCACCACACCCTTCCTCCACACATTAATACAACTTCATACATCATCTTCCAAGATACTCAAACCGCCCTCAACAACAATATTCATAAGGCAGCCACTATCAATCTCAAATCTTTCATCATAATAGGAGAATATTGACTCAAAGATTTATCATCATCCATGAATTCTTGATAAATATATACAAAATTCTCCAATCCAAACATATCAAAGAGAGGAAAACAAATGGGTTGAAGTCTTACCTTAATTCTGGAAATTTATCCTCTAAACTTGTACTTCAATAATTCAAACTCTCCTTCAAACTTCTTACTTGAAAATGAGACAGCACTCAAGAATCCCTAAGGTGTTTTAGGGCTGCTTATTGAAGCCAAGAGAGACCAAGAAAGAAACTTAAGAAAATCTGAAATTTTGCAAGTTCAAAATGGAGAATAAGACTTGATCCTTATCCTTTGAAAAAGGAGGTGTTATGGCCGACACTCTTGACCAATTTTGGGCCATATAATGTCAAGTAGGTGCCCCACCTGCTTGTCCTTTTAACTTGGGCCCTTTTGGACTTAATATTATTGGACCTTGGTTGTCCATTTTTCCTTTGTTCTTTTAATCAGCTTGGGACAGATTAGTGCAAGTAGGTGGTACACACTTGGCCCAATAACATGGTAAAACAAATCTTAGGAGGTCATGTACTTACTTAGTTTCACTTGGGCTTTATCCATAATGGCCAATTGGCAGATTTGGCTATTGGGCCTTCTTTCATTCACATTTTCTTTAATAGGTTTGGGCTTCAAATGAGCCCCTAAATATAAGCCTAAATCTGGTCAATCAAACTTGGGCCCTTTAACTATAATATAGATCAAGTAGGTGATGCAGCTGCTAGCTCAATTACCACCTTACTATAATTACTTAAATACTTTCCATCAGAGTTAACTTGCAATACATATGCTAAAACGTGCAAGGCATTACATCACCTTCCAAGCTAGTTTAAACCAACACTAATCATGTAAGAAACATGATCCCTCACCTACACTATAAGTATATGCCAAGTATAACATGAATAGAACTACCACATACAAAAATACAGGCCGTTACACAAGTCAAGTCTAAGAATAAGATAGTAATGAGTACAAAAGAGTGTGGGTAAATATGCATCATGAAGCACTTTTTAATTTTTTAGGGTTTAGTTTTTTAAAATTTATAATATCATACAACATATTTAATATTATACATTTTGGAATAATTTAATGGATTAGCCTTCTAATGGTGATAAGTTGACATTATTTTATGAGGGGATAGATAGCACAATATAAACTAGTTCGTCCACCGAAGTGTCAAAGGTTTGAATAAGAAATGCTCTAATTTTTATAACTCACACTAAATTAGGTAAGAACATACATACATCCATTCATTAAGCATGAGACAAAATTAATAAGGTATAGATAGACATTCACTTACTTGGAGACGAAACTCAATTGTCAGCTACACTATCAAGGAAGCTATCTTTTGTCTCGACTTTGATTTTCTTAGATTGGATTAAGAGATGTTATTCATTGGTTTTCTTGCCCCTCTTATTTCGCGGTCTCACAGATTCTACGATTTTTTTACTATGTTTGTGCTTCATCTTCAAGTGCATGCATTTCTCGCACAATGAATTTAAGTTCTGTGAAAGAGTCTATGATAGTACCTCGTCATCAACTAATTGTAACACTCCAAAAATTTCTAAGTAAAGACTCGAACCATTCTTCATACACTTGTAAGGTCCTATATGCTGATTCTTAAATTTCCCATATGTGTAACGGTTAATTGTTTAGTGTGGGAATGATTTTGTATTCCAATTAAGGGCACTAAAAACTTCTAGCATAAAGTTGTGGTGAAAGTTTCTTTATCAATTAAGTTTTGATGTAAGATTTTACTTAGATAAACTTTAAACAACCATATCTATTAGAATATAAAGATTTACGTGACACACAACCTATAAAATTAAACATATTTGACTCTTCTTTCTAACACCACCAATTTCACAACAATCCGAGTTTTGAGTAAAAAGTTATGACCATTTTAATAACGTGATACAGTGTAGTGACGAATTAGTCAACGAAAAAACATTAAAAGGGTAGTTTTTATCTTTTTACCTCTAAGAAAACCATGAAAGAAATTCTTGAATAATTAAAGACCCAAGGCAATCAAATTTTTATCTCTTAATCCCCTATTCTTTTCTGTCTCAAACACTAAGGCAAAACCCCAAGGAAAAATCAAATTAGAAGACTTCATTCAAGATTCTTTGAATCCAAGATTCTTTGAATCTTGTTAAGCTTATTTTTCCAGGTAATTTTTTCTCCCAAGAATGCATTATTTCCAACTCAAATTACTCCATACAATTATGAATCACTAATGAAAATCATGATTCTTGTCCATAGAGATTTCAAGAAACTAATTCAAGAATCTCAAGAAGAGTTTCTTGATTGTTCTCCTTCAAACTAGGTTTCAAGGATTATAATCAAGTTCTTCTTCGAGAACTTTTTTCTTCCAGGTATGTAAGGCTATCATAGTGTTGGAATAGTTCATTCAACATACATCTACTTTCAAATCAATAAAAAGTAATCTAGGATTATATCCCTACATTTAAGTATTCTTGATATGAGTTGATTTTGAGTTCTTGAGTTCCTCTTTGTTTGAAATTCTATTCTTATTATTGAATTTCTATATGTTATGCATTAAGATTCTTGAGTTGATTTGTTCATGTCTATATTTCAACATGATCCCTGTGAATTGAGTATTCTTGAGATGAGTAGTGTCCTTGAGTTCTTTTGTTCTTGAGTTCTGAGTATTGAGTTATTCATATTGCTATTAAGACTCCTTATTTGAGTCTTTCATGTCGATAATTCCACATGAACCCAAGAGAATTAGGCACACCTCATAGTAATAGGAATAAAAAGAGATCAATAGTAGCAAAAGGAAACAAGCATGCTGACCCAAGGGAAAAAAATAACCAAAATATGTTCAAATGAATGAAAGGCTGCTATTACTCATGTATTAACTAATTAAAGTCGACAATAATCTCATTCAAAAATAGGAATAGAGGAATAAATCATCAATATCCAAACCGAAACCAAAATGATACAACATGCTATTAAGCCGCTAGAATCGACCTTATACTCCAAACAAAATATATATAAAAATTAGTATGCTAGGTACACCATGTTTAATACCAGTGAACTCATACTTCGAACGCTCTTAAGGATATAATTTCAGACTTTAGCAGGAACTAAGACATGAAAACAAGAAAAAGAAAAACAAGGACATCACTTCCAATGGCTTTTTAATACAAAAATTCTAGGGCAAGCTTTGAGATTTAACAGAGAAAACAAGAAAGAACTCATGTTTATTTGAATATACAGGCACATATACACGCCATTTTGAGCTGAAACTCGAAAGGTATGAAGGCGTGACTTAATCCAAATGAGTCAATAAGTAACGCAAGACAACAAAGGCATTCAAGAAAGAGGCAAAAATAAAGGACTATATCAAACACGACTACACCATACACGCTTAAACACTTTGATTGATTTGAGGACTTAGGCGTAAAGAAACGGAAAAGATTAACAGATTTTCAGGCATACTTCAGAGAACACAAACTCCTTTTTCTAACTTATACTCTAAAAGAAAAGCTAAACGAGTTGTAACATGATTCACTCAACTCTTCCCGAACATAAGACAAAACGGATTCCATGCTTTTGACAAAATGAGTGGAACAGTAACGAGACAAACAATGAGAAGAAATACATAAAAAACATTTTGGGGGTGGAAGCGGAATTGAGAGAGTTAGATGTAGAGAGAAGAGGGGATGATCTTATTATTGAGGGAAACCCTCTATTTATACAAGACTTATATTGGCCTAGTGGCCGACACTACTAGACATCACTACCTTATTTACTTTACACATGGCCATTTTTTATTGTGGCCGACACTACTAGACATCACTACCTTATTTACTTTACACATGGCCATTTTTTATTGTGGCCGACACTAAAAAACAAACAACTTTACATATTGGGTTTATAAATGACCCATACTATTTACTTTACGACTTTTTATAACAAAACAAAATTATACTATTCCTTCTTTTACATCTGTCTTCTACTTTATGACTTTTTCCTATCTCTTCTTTCTTCTTATCTTCTTATCTTCTTGCAGCTTCTTTTACATTGCTTTCAATCTGTCCTTATCTCTATTCCAGCTGTACATCTGGTATCTCTGTTATGTCTTCTCCATTACATTTCGAGCAACGATGATCTGGATATTTGTGGCTAATTAACTTGCAATATCTAGTTAATAAACTTTGAGAAATAAATTCTTTTCTCAAAGATCTTGTTGTAGGTTTTTCTTCAGGTCTGAGTAATGATAAAATCCATTGCTGGACTTCTTCCATATCTGCTTCTCTTACAGTTCTTGAATTCGAATAAATCATTAACTGATCTCTGGCATAGTAACTCTATATGGCGTTTCCATTTAAATAATTATCTGCTAGCTCTTGGATAATAGTTGAGATTCCAATAATTCTTTTATTTTCATAGAAATTGGGTATCTCTATCATAGGTATTTCTGGTTGTATCACTATATCTTCTGGTATTAACATGTTTCTTGTCAATCCTATCTTTACAACTTGGATCACTGGTTTTATCTCGTCATATAATATCTCTGCTGTTGCTGTATAGAACTTTATAAAAAATAAATCTCCTTTTGTAATTCTTTTATAAGTTAAAATTGCCTTATGTATCTCTGGTATTCCTTGTAATTCTTCTCCATCGTATGTATATACAGTACTAAGTAATCCATAATGGTAACATGTTTTAACTAAATTTGAATTTGTTTTTGGCTGAGCTATAAGTTTATTATATCCTTGTAATTTTTGAGTTATATAATCTTGGGTTGAGTCTTTGGTTGTAACTGACCTTGGGTTTAGGTTTAGAAATGTTTGGATTTTATGTATATTTTGTATGTAGGTTTGAGATAGATGGTTGTATATCTTTTTCTCTTGGTGTAAGCTTGCTGCGTAGGTATTTACTTGGGGTGGTGTCATAATTGGTCTTTGTATTTTTGGAGTAAATGGGTTTGTGAACATGGTATTTAAATTGGTATTTTTGTATTGTGGTTTTGTAGGTTGTCCACTTGTACCTGCACTTGTGCCTGCAATGTTAAATAAATTATTCTAGGTTTTTCGGAGTTTCCCAACGTCTCCTACTAGCTCCGGATTTTTATAGTCTTCCTGGGGACTGCTATCTTTAGCTTTAGACTTCAGATTAACTTCATTAGTCTTTAGCTTTTTTATCTCTTCATCCATACTGTCCACTTTAATACAAAGTGTAGTAATGGCTTTGAGTATCTTATCCATTGTATCTTTTTCTGGCTCAGTTGGTGTACCTTTGTCTTGATAGATAGTCTGCAATAATATTTTTATCAGTTTTTATTATCTCAATACTAAATGTAAAATTTCGTATATTTAATACAAGTCTTCTTATTTCCTTTGTTGTTACTGAATCTGGTATTTTTCTCATTATCCACCATTTTACTTGAGTATTATCTGTCCTTACAATAAATTTTTTATAAACAATATATGGCTCAAAAGCTAATAAACATTTATATAATCCAAATAGTTCTTTTCTATTTATTTCCCATTTTAATTGTGCTTCTGTATATGATCCTGAGTAATATCTACAATGATGTTCTATTTTTTCTTTGTCATATTTATATTTTAATACTCCTCCATAACTGTGATTACTTGAATCTGTTTCAACAATATAAGTAAATGATCTATTTTCATCTGGGAAATATAGTTTTGGTAATTTTTTACATAAATTCTTAATATTTCTTATATGTTCTTTATCTTTATTGTCAAAATGATATTCAACATCTTTTTTAAGTTTTCTATGTAATGGTTTTAAATGTTCTGCTAATTTTGGTATATATTCTCTCACTTGATTTACTAATCCTAAAAAGGATTGTAATTTCTTTTTTGTATCTATATTTTCATCAAGATTAATTATTTTTTGTACTATGTGGGTTTGCATTTTAATTCCATTTTTATCTATTTTTATTCCTAGAAATTCTATCTGAGATTACATAATTTCTGCTTTCTTTTTACTTAAACTTATACCTGATTGTTTAATTATATGTATAAATTTTTCTAATAACCTTATATGTTCATTTTGTGTTTTCGAGTATAATAATATATCAACTATATATACAATGCAATTTTCTAATTGATTTAAATAGTTATCAATGAAATGCTGATATCTACCTGGTGCATTTTTATATCCAAATGGTAAAACATTCCATTCATAGAATCCCTGTGGTACTGTGAATGCTGTTAATTGTTTAGATTCTTCTTCCAATTTTAATTGATAAAATCCTGATTTGCAATCAAATTTACTAAAATAATTATATCCTTGTATTTGTCTTATTTTGAGTATCTTATTTGGTATCGGATAATTATATGTTTTAGTTTTAGCATTTAAGTTACGATAATCTATAACCATTCTACTTTTACCTCTTTTTTGTTCACTATGTTTATTAACTATTAATGCTGGGCTTGTATGTTTACTATTACTTTCTTGTATATAATTATTCTTTAATAATTCATCTATATGCATTTTAAATTCTTTTAAATCATCAAATTATATTTTAATGGTTTTTGTGTGATTATACTATTTTCATCTATTAATTCAATCTTTACTTTTGTCTTATGTTTTTCCCATCCTTGTAATGGGTTTTCACTATATAATAATTCTAATTGGTCATTAATTATTTTAACCTTATCTATTGTAAATATAATAATTTCTAATTGGTTTATTTGATTTTTACTTATATTTTCCATTTCTTGGTTTATTTTTTCACTTCCTTTTATCCATTCTTTAGATTTTCGTTGTTTATTATTTACTCTTTTTGCTCCTATTTTATTTCCACATGGCGTAGTAAACCACCAATGTGTTTTTGTTATAATATGAGGATATAATCTTTCTAAAAATGGCATTCCTAATAACATATCTTTTGTTGTAAATTCAAAATTATACATTTCTTCTATTGTTATTATTTTATCCCATATTTGTATTTTTATATTTTTCGCTTTATATGTAATCATGCTTCCTTCATTATTAAATCCCGTTACTACCATAGGTGCTTTAATTTTTCCCATTTATCTTCTGGTAAACAATTATATTTACATATATTTGCTTCTGCTCCTGTATCTATCATGGGGGTATAATATCTGTTGTGATATACTTCTACAATATTTTTGGCAAGTATATATATTTTCATTATTCATTGTATTCTTTTGATAATTATTTTCTTATTTTGGCAAGTTATGATTAATTGTTCATCTTCTATTTTATATGGTTTAACTTTATCTAACCATTTTATTCCTAAGGTAATATTATGATTTCCTTGGAAAATTTTAAATGATATTACTAATGGTATTCCTCCTATAATTATTTCTTTGTCTGTTATCTCTTCATTTGTAGTTACTATTTCACTAGGTAATCCAGGGCATGATTGTCCTGTTTTCATAATTTTTGTTTCAAATACTAATTCTCTGTGTTATATAGTTTTCTTCTTGTCCTGTATTTATTAAGATTTTATATCTTTTTTGGTCTATTATTCCAGTTATAAAATAATAATATGGTGTTTCTACTTCTGTATTTAATAAAAATTTAGGAATTTCATAGTTTCTTTTAGATGTGCTTGCTCTTGATGAGGTAGTTTTGGTTAATGTATTTGGTACACTTGAAGTACTTAATCTTTCTTTTACTATCTCTAAATCTTCTTTCATGTCAATTTCTTTATAACTATAATCATTGTTATCTATTATAGTAATTACTCTTTCAAAAGGATTTTCTATTTTTATTTTATCAATTTTGTTTCTTGCCATTACTTTACGTTTTGTTGTTAATATATATAAGTTTTTACATCTTGCTGTAAATATTTTACTGCCTGGTGCTAATTCTATTCCAGACAATTTCCAATATAAGATTAATGATTTATCTATATTTCTATCTGATAATGCTATTGAGTAGTTTGCACTTATTATAAATTTAAATTTTTGATATATTAAATTTCCTTTTACCGCACTAATTACACTTTTTTCTATAGGATATATAATTCTATCATCTGCTAAATATATTTCAATAGGTGTATCTATTCCTTCTCTAAAACATGCTTTTATTAATATTTCTGTTCCTTCTAGGTGTACATATTTTATAGGTGTTTTAGCTTTTATATCTTGTATTTCTTTATTTATTATTCTCTTATTTAATATAGGTACTTGTGCTTTTCCTTTTGTATATTTACAGTCTATGATATGTTCTTTTTGGCTAACTACATACTATTCATCTTTTTGTCTTTTAAACCAATTTTTTAAAGTAGGTATTTCAAGTACCTTTTCAACACTTAAATCTAATTCTTTTTCTTTTATTTGTAGAAAAATTGTATTATCAAATATAATTTTTTGTTCTACTGATTCTTCATTTTGATATTTTTCTTTAGATATTATCTTTATGTCATCTTCAGACATTATATTTCTTCATTTATTATCTCATTATCTAAATCCATATTTGTTTCTTCTAATTCAGTTTCTATATCAGATACTTCATATATACTATCATTTTCACTTAATTCATAGTCTATGTAATCTATCTGCATATATTCTTCATTATCTATAATTATTTCTGCAATTTTCTTACCTTTTGGATTTTTAGGTAACTTACAATTTCTAGCTAAATGTCCTAACTTTCCACAATTATAACAAGTACAATCTGATAATTTTCTTTTTGGTCTATAAGGTCTTTTTGTTTTATAATTTTTTACATAATATCTTCTTCTTGGATTTTTGTATTTATATTTAGTTTTGGTTTTTCTATAATTTTTATATCTTCTAGATCTTTGTTTTCTATAATATTTATCTGTACAACCAAATTGGGGTGCTATTTTATTTTTGCAACATGCTAGATTTTTTATTAATACTTTTTTCCATTTTTAGTTTTTCTTTTTGGTTTTCACATAATTGTATAAACCATTGTTGTAGAAATTTTATTCTAGCTCCTAAAGTATCTGTTAATCCTTCATTATTCCAATCTTTAATTATTTTTGTACTAAATGGTTCTGGTAGTTTTGTGAAATATTGTTGTCTGATTTCTTTTGCTTCATTTATATCATATCTTGCTTTGTAATAATATTCTTTAAATGCACATGTATATTCTTCTATATAACACATATTACATATTGCTAATTTTGTCATAAGTTGTCTATTTATTATTTTTTCTCTATTTTGTTCTCTTATTTCCGTAGTCATACCACCAAATTCATTTCTTATTGCTAATTCATATTTATCTAATATATCTATATTTGTTGTTGATGTTGATCCATCTATTTTTTTATCACTCCTAAGTGTTACTACACTTTCTGAGGGTAAATTTTCTATCCATAATTTTGTTGTTCCTACAAATGTTCTTTCTATATATCTTGGTGTTTCTTTTATTGCTATTTTATTATCAACTAGTTGTTTAGATATATTTCCTACCCATAATAAAATTACTTTATTTATATCCATCACACAGTCTAAATCTAAAAAGTTATTTTGTTCAATTATTGGTCTAGGTATCCATTTTTGATTTAATCTGCTATTACATATTGTATTTGCTGTATCTGATCTTTCATAATTTTCTGTATAATAAGTTGGTGTTCTTCTTCTAAGACTACTTCTAGGACTATTATCTGGGGTTTTAACTCCTGATGTACTTGGTTGATTTACATTTCGTATATTTATTTCTAATTTTTTTGGTTTATTTACTTGTTCTAGAATTTCTGTGTATGTTTCACTTATATCACTTATTTCTGATTTTTGATCATTCATTGTATCTGACTCATTCATTTCATCATTTATTTCATTTATTTCCTCTATTTCAAGATTTTCAGTTAATATTTGTTTCATTTTATTTATTTCATTGGTCAATTCAAATTCTTTTTCTTTTTCCTTTTCTAGCTGTTTTTCTTTTTGTTTATTTTCATATAATAATTTTAACTTAGCTAATTCTTTTTCTAATTCACTTATTTTTGTATTTTTTATTTCTTCTACCTTTTGTACTTCCTGTTTTGCCTGTATTTTTATTTTTTCAATCTCTTTGGCTTTATCTATTTCTTCATTTTCTTTTGTTATCCTTACCATAGCTGTTAAACTATCTTCTAATTTTGCTGTTTCTTTTTCCAACATTAAATACAAGTTATTTCCTATTTTTTTATATCGTCTTCCTAAGTTTGAAAATATTATTTTTATTACTAATCCTTCTTGATTTTCATATATTTTTTCATCTACTGCAAATTCCTCTTTATTCATTATGATTGTTATTATAACTTATATCATATTGTAATTTATATTCTAGGCAATTTATTTGTATTTCTAACTTAAATATAACTTTTCTTTGTATTGATATAACTTTACTACTTATTCCTCAAAATATATTTTCTTCTATTCTTTCTTTCTTAAATTCATATTCTTGTCTTTTTTTCATTTATCTTTCTTATCAATTGTTGTTTATATATTTCTTTGTTCATACTGTTTTTTCAAATAACAAACATATTTATATTCTGTTTTAGAAATTATATTTATGAAAAAGTCTGTTTTACTATTATCTTTTTTAGTAAGTTGTAATAGTTCATATTCCATATATAAGTTTTTTAACTTTTTCTGTGTCTTTTGTATTTTTCTTTTTATTTTAGTAGTTGCTTTATTTGAATTATTCTTCATGTTTTAGGAAAATATTTTTTCATAATATTCTTTTTTAATTAGATTTAATCTTTGTATTTCCTTAGCGTTGTTTTCTATATATTCTAAATATTCTTCTTCTTTAAAATAGAAATATCTGTTTATATTTTCTATTAATAATTTTTCTTCTAGCTCTATTTCTTCTTTAGTTTTTCTCCAAAGTTGTAAATATCTATAATTTATCATTGATCCCTATATAATTCTAGATCATCATATAAATAATCTATGTCAAAATCATCTGAAATAATTAGCTCTGACCAATCATAAATTGTTTCTTCAATTATTTCATATGTTACTAATTTATCATAGATTATTCTTCTTATATCAGTATTAAGACCTTTTAATATTTAGAATAGTAATATCATATAGTTAACATCATCATTTAATAAGTAAGAAGTCATTTTAACATATTTTCACTAAGATTCTATTCCTTCTAACCTCTTCATAGATTATACTTAATTGCCTAACGGTTTCAACCTTAGGATGACATAGTCTGGGCATACTGAATCACAGATTATTTCCGTAGCAAACCTTCTAAAAATGATTATTATAACATTATTAAAACATAATAAACAATTATAATCAACAAGAGTTTATCAGGAATAAAGCAGTTTTAGCTACTCATGAATGTAAATGAGTATACCTGTTCTTGTATGTTTATCATATCTGATTTGTTTTCCATAACTATTATTTTATTTACTAGCTCTGATACCAATTTGGGGGTGGAAGCGGAATTGAGAGAGTTAGATGTAGAGAGAAGAGGGGATGATCTTATTATTGAGGGAAACCCTCTATTTATACAAGACTTATATTGGCCTAGTGGCCGACACTTCTAGACATCACTACCTTATTTACTTTACACATGGCCATTTTTTATTGTGGCCGACACTACTAGACATCACTACCTTATTTACTTTACACATGGCCATTTTTTATTGTGGCCGACACTAAAAAACAAACAACTTTACATATTGGGTTTATAAATGACCCATACTATTTACTTTACGACTTTTTATAACAAAACAAAATTATACTATTCCTTCTTTTACATCTGTCTTCTACTTTATTATGTTTTAATAATGTTATAATAATCATTTTTAGAAGGTTTGCTACGGAAATAATATGTGATTCAGTATGCCCAGACTATGCCATCCTAAGGTTGAAACCGTTAGGCAAGGAGGCCGATTAGGGGAGTAAACAGAGTTGAGGCGCTGTTAGGGTAACTAATCAAAGAAGAAAACCGTAGTAGTGACTAGACGAGATGATTATTAAATTGTTATTATCACATAATAATTAAGTATAATCTATGAAGAGGTTAGAAGGAATAAAATTGTAGTGAAAATACGTTAAAATGACTTCTTACTTATTAAATGATGATGTTAACTATATGATATTACTATTCTATATATTAAAAGGTCTTAATACTGATATAACAAGAATAATCTATGATAGATTAGTAACATATGAAATAATTGAAGAAACAATTTATGATTGGTCAGAGCTAATTATTTCAGATGATTTTGACATAGATTATTTATATGATGATCTAGAATTATATAGGGATCAATGATAAATTATAGATATTTACACCTTTGGAGAAAAACTAAAGAAGAAATAGATCTAGAAGAAAAATTATTAATAGAAAATATAAACAGATATTTCTATTTTAAAGAAGAAGAATATTTAGAATATATAGAAAACAACGCTAAGGAAAATACAAAGATTAAATCTAATTAAACAAGAATATTATGAAAAAATATTTTCCTAAAACATGAAGAATAATTCAAATAAAGCAACTACTAAAATAAAAAAAAAAATACAAAAGACACAGAAAAAGTTAAAAAACTTATATACGGAATATGAACTATTACAACTTACTAAAAAAGATAATAGTAAAACAGACTTTTTCATAAATATAATTTCTAAAACAGAATATAAATATGTTTGTTATCTGAAAAAACAGTATGAACAAAGAAATATATAAACAACAATTGATAAGAAAGATAAATGAAAAAAGACAAGAATATGAATTTAAGAAAGAAAGAATAGAAGAAAATATATTTGTAGGAATAAGTAGTAAAGTTATATCAATACAAAGAAAAGTTATATTTAAGTTAGAAATACAAATAAATTGCCTAGAATATAAATTACAACATGATATAAGTTATAATAAGAACCATAATGAATAAAGAGGAATTTGCAGTAGATGAAAAATATATGAAAATCAAGAAGGATTAGTAATAAAAATAATATTTTCAAACTTAGGAAGACGATATAAAAAAATAGGAAATAACTTGTATTTAATGTTGGAAAAAGAAACAGCAAAATTAGAAGATAGTTTAACAGCTATGGTAAGGATAACAAAAGAAAATGAAGAAATAGATAAAGCCAAAGAGATTGAAAAAATAAAAATACAGGCAAAACAGGAAGTACAAAAGGTAGAAGAAATAAAAAATACAAAAATAAGTGAATTAGAAAAAGAATTAGCTAAGTTAAAATTATTATATGAAAATAAACAAAAAGAAAAACAGCTAGAAAAGGAGAAAGAAAAAGAATTTGAATTGACCAATGAAATAAATAAAATGAAACAAATATTAACTGAAAATCTTGAAATAGAGGAAATAAATGAAATAAATGATGAAATGAATGAGTCAGATACAATGAATGATCAAAAATCAGAAATAAGTGATATAAGTGAAACATACACAGAAATTCTAGAACAAGTAAATAAACCGAAAAAATTAGAAATAAATACAGGAAATGTAAATCAACCAAGTACATCAGGAGTTAAAACCCCAGATAATAGTCCTAGAAGTAGTCTTAGAAGAAGAACACCAACTTATTATACAGAAAATTATGAAAGATCAGATACAGCAAATACAATATGTAATAGCAGATTAAATCAAAAATGGATACCTAGACCAATAATTGAACAAAATAACTTTTTAGATTTAGACTGTGTGATGGATATAAATAAAGTAATTTTATTATGGGTAGGAAATATATCTAAACAACTAGTTGATAATAAAATAGCAATAAAAGAAACACCAAGATATATAGAAAGAACATTTGTAGGAACAACAAAATTATGGATAGAAAATTTACCCTCAGAAAGTGTAGTAACACTTAGGAGTGATAAAAAAATAGATGGATCAACATCAACAACAAATATAGATATATTAGATAAATATGAATTAGCAATAAGAAATGAATTTGGTGGTATGACTACGGAAATAAGAGAACAAAATAGAGAAAAAATAATAAATAGACAACTTATGACAAAATTAGCAATATGTAATATGTGTTATATAGAAGAATATACATGTGCATTTAAGGAATATTATTACAAAGCAAGATATGATATAAATGAAGCAAAAGAAATCAGACAACAATATTTCACAAAACTACCAGAACCATTTAGTACAAAAATAATTAAAGATTGCAATAATGAAGGATTAACAGATACTTTAGGAGCTAGAATAAAATTTCTACAACAATGGTTTATACAATTATGTGAAAACCAAAAAGAAAAACTAAAAATGGAAAAAAGTATTAATAAAAAATCTAGCATGTTGCAAAAATAAATAGCATCCCAATTTGGTTGTACAGATAAATATTATAGAAAACAAAGATCTAGAAGATATAAAAATTATAGAAAAACCAAAACTAAATATAAATACAAAAATCCAAGAAGAAGATATTATGTAAAAAATTATAAAACAAAAAGACCTTATAGACCAAAAAGAAAATTATCAGATTGTACTTGTTATAATTGTGGAAAGTTAGGACATTTAGCTAGAAATTGTAAGTTACCTAAAAATCCAAAAGGTAAGCAAATTGCAGAAATAATTATAGATAATGAAGAATATATGCAGATAGATTACATAGACTATGAATTAAGTGAAAATGATAGTATATATGAAGTATCTGATATAGAAACTGAATTAGAAGATACAAATATGGATTTAGATAATGAGATAATAAATGAAGAAATATAATGTCTGAAGATGACATAAAGATAATATCTAAAGAAGAATATCAAAATGAAGAATCAGTAGAACAAAAAATTATATTTGATAATACAATTTTTCAACAAATAAAAGAAAAAGAATTAGATTTAAGTGTTGAAAAGGTACTTGAAATACCTACTTTAAAAAATTGGTTTAAAAGTCAAAAAGATGAATACTATGTAGTTAGCCAAAAAGAACATATCATAGACTGTAAATATACAAAAGGAAAAGCACAAATACCTATATTAAATAAGAGAATAATAAATAAAGAAATACAAGATATAAAAGCTAAAACACCTATAAAATATGTACACCTAGGAGGAACAGAAATATTAATAAAAGCATGTTTTAGAGAAGGAATAGATACACCTATTGAAATATATTTAGCAGATGATAGAATTATATATCCTATAGAAAAAAGTGTAATTAGTGCGGTAAAAGGATATTTAATATATCAAAAAATTTAAATTTATAATAAGTGCAAACTACTCAATAGCATTATCAGATAGAAATATAGATAAATCATTAGTCTTATATTGGAAATTGTCTGGAATAGAATTACACCAGGCAGTAAAATATTTACAGCAAGATGTAAAAACTTATATATATTAACAACAAAACATAAAGTAATGGCAAGAAATAAAATTGATAAAATAAAAATAGAAAATCCTTTTGAAAGAGTAATTACTATAATAGATAACAGTGATTATAGTTATAAAGAAATTGACATGGAAGAAGATTTAGAGATAGTAAAAGAAAGATTAAGTACTTCAAGTGTACCAAATACATTAACCAAAACTACCTCATCAAGAGCAAGCACATCTAAAAGAAACTATGAAATTCCTAAATTTTTATTAAATACAGAAGTAGAAACACCATATTATTATTTTATAACTGGAATAATAGACCAAAAAAGATATAAAATCTTAATAAATATAGGACAAGAAGAAAACTATATAACTAGAGAATTAGTATTAGAAACAGAAATTATGAAAACAGGACAATCATGCCCTGGATTACCTAGTGAAATAGTAACTACAAATAAAGAGATAACAGAAAAAGAAATAATTATAGGAGGAATACCATTAGTAATATCATTTAAAATTTTTCAAGGAAATCATAATATTACCTTAGGAATAAAATGGTTAGATAAAGTTAAACCATATAAAATAGAAGATGAACAATTAATCATAACTTGCCAAAATAAGAAAATAATTATCAAAAGAATACAATGAATAATGAAAATATACATACTTGCCAAAATTATTGTAGAAGGATATCACAACAGATATTATACCCCCATGATAGATACAGGAGCAGAAGCAAATATATGTAAATATAATTGTTTACCAGAAGATAAATGGGAAAAATTAATAACACCTATGGTAGTAACGAGATTTAATAATGAAGGAAGCATGATTACATATAAAGCAAAAAATATAAAAATACAAATATGGGATAAAATAATAGCAATATAAGAAATGTATAATTTTGAATTTACAACAAAAGATATGTTATTAGGAATGCCATTTTTAGAAAGATTATATCCTTATATTATAACAAAAACACATTGGTGGTTTACTACGCCATGCGGAAATAAAATAGGAGCAAAAAGAGTAAATAATAAACAACGAAAATCTAAAGAATGTATAAAAGGAAGTGAAAAAATAAACCAAGAAATGGAAAATATAAGTAAAAATCAAATAAACCAATTAGAAATTATTATATTTACAATAGATAAGGTTAAAATAATTAATGACCAATTAGAATTATTATATAGTGAAAACTCATTACAAGGATGGGAAAAACATAAGACAAAAGTAAAGATTGAATTAATAGATGAAAATAGTATAATCACACAAAAACCATTAAAATATAATTTTGATGATTTAAAAGAATTTAAAATGCATATAGATGAATTATTAAAGAATAATTATATACAAGAAAGTAATAGTAAACATACAAGCCCAACATTTATAGTTAATAAACATAGTGAACAAAAAAGAGGTAAAAGTAGAATGGTTATAGATTATCGTAACTTAAATGCTAAAACTAAAACATATAATTATCCGATACCAAATAAGATACTCAAAATAAGACAAATACAAGGATATAATTATTTTAATAAATTTGATTGCAAATCAGGATTTTATCACTTAAAATGGAAGAAGAATCTAAACAATTAACAGCATTCACAGTACCACAGGGATTCTATGAATGGAATGTTTTACCATTTGGATATAAAAATGCACCAGGTAGATATCAGCATTTCATGGATAACTATTTTAATCAATTAGAAAATTGCATTGTATATATAGATGATATATTATTATACTCGAAAACACAAAATGAACATATAAGGTTATTAGAAAAATTTATATATATAATTAAACAATCAGGTATAAGTTTAAGTAAAAAGAAAGCAGAAATTATGAAATCTCAGATAGAATTTCTAGGAATACAAATAGATAAAAATGGAATAAAAATGCAAACCCACATTGTCACGACCCAAAATCTGGCCGCGAGTGGCACCCACACTTATCCTACTATATGAGCGAACCAACCAATCTAAAACTCCAACATATTAAACAAAAATATAAAGCGGAAGACTTAAAACTCATTAACGAAATCAATTAAATAACTTCTAAAATTTATAACTCATTATCCCCAAAATCTGGAAGTCATCATCACAAGAACATCTATCCTCAAGTTACTAATCTAAAAGTATCTAAGAAGCTAAAATAAATAAAAGGCTAGTCCATGCCGGAAGTTCAAGGCATCAAGACTTGAAGAGAAGATCCAGTCCAAGCTAGAAGCATTAGCTCACCCTGAAATCCGGTGTAGTGAAGACTGGCTAGAATTACTGTTGAGTTGAAGACGACGGTACGTTTGCTGCATTCCCCAAATAACAAAGAAAGAAACAACAAGTAGGGGGTCAGTACAAAACACAAGTACTGAGTAGGTATCATCGGCCAACTCAAAATAGAAAACAGTATATATCAGTTCATATCATAAATCAACTACAATACTCAACATGTAGCAACAAGTACTATAATCATCAATAAGTACTACCAAGTTCATCCATGAGGACTCAAGCCTCAATACCACACTCATTTGGGAATTAGGTTCATTACATTGAGTATATTAACATCTCTCAAGATTCATTATCTTTCTTCCTCTTGTGTCGGTACGTGACACTCCGATCCCCTA
>JABWTJ010000401.1:1533603-1600128 GCA_016801875.1 Solanum sitiens | reverse complement strand
TACTATGTGTCGGTACGTGACACTCCGATCCCCTAATTCTACGTGTCGGTTCGTGACACCCGATCCCCTAATACTATGTGTCGGTACGTGACACTCCGATCCCCTAATTCTACGTGTTGGTTCGTGACACCCGATCCCCTAATACTATGTGTCGGTACGTGACACTCCAATCCCCTAATTCTACGTGTCGGTTCGTGACACCCGATCCCTTAATACTATGTGTCGGAACGTGACACTCCGATCCACTAACATTATTCTATCAATTCATCAAGCGTTCTCTTATACCAAGGCATCATCAATCTCATTACTTTAGTTCATCAAGCCTTCTTTTACACCAAGGCATCATCAATAATAAGGTGAATTAGGGTTCTTCAAGATTTTGGATTCAAAAGCTTCATTATGCTTATTTTATCACAATCACATAATCACATTCATGCAAGCATACAATTAAGCATATAGAAGGGTTTACAATACTACCAATACATATCATTCGCTATTAAGAGTTTACTACGAATAGTATCAAAACCATAACCTACCTTCACCGAGGATTCGTGATCAAGCAAGAAATCTCTCAAAGCTTTTTGTTTCCTCTTCGTTTGTCTCTCTCTATCGATCGTTCCTCTCTCTCCTTGTTCTTTCTATTTTTCTTCTTCAAAACCCTCTTTCTTTTTTCCCTAATTAGCACATAATTAAGTATAAAAGATGAGGAATTAACCCACTAATTAACTCAAGGTTATCTCCTTTACACCCCCAAGAATTTGAGTTATTAACATTAACCCACGAAATTCATAATTATAGCAGGAATAGTCCAAAACGCCCCTTTAAAACTTACCCAGAAATCCGACCCAGACTGGGATTACGCAACCTGTGACGGCCCGTCGTGCTTGCGACGGTCCATCCTGCAGGTTCGTCACAACCTTCAGAGACTCAATTTCCTTGATGAGTCTGAGACGGTCCGTCGTGACTACGACGGTCTGTCCTGCACTTCCGTCACGACGGACAGAGAATTGCTCCCAGTACCCAATTCTCAAGAGTTGAAGTGTTTTGAAACGGAACCTCACAACGGTCCGTCGTGTCTGTGACGGTCCGTCCTGCAGGTCCTTCACAAAGTTCAGAGAGTCAATTTCAGCACTCAAATATACGAATTCCAAGTGTTTTGGAACGAGACACCCTCGACGGTCCGTCGTGCCCATGACGGTCCGTCGTGGGATACGTCGTCTCAGACAGTTTTTCCCAGAAATAAAATCTGCTGCTCAAAACGACTAAGCAGGTCGTTACACACATAGTACAAAAAATAATTAATCTTGATGAAAATATAGATACAAAAAAGAAATTACAATCCTTTTTAGGATTAGTAAATCAAGTGAGAGAATATATACCAAAATTAGCAGAACATTTAAAACCATTACATAGAAAACTTAAAAAAGATGTTGAATATCATTTTGACAATAAAGATAAAGAACATATAAGAAATATTAAGAATTTATGTAAAAAATTACCAAAACTATATTTCCCAGATGAAAATAGATCATTTACTTATATTGTTGAAACAGATTCAAGTAATCACAGTTATGGAGAAGTATTAAAATATAAATATGACAAAGAAAAAATAGAACATCATTGTAGATATTACTCAGGATCATATACAGAAGCACAATTAAAATGGGAAATAAATAGAAAAGAACTATTTGGATTATATAAATGTTTATTAGCTTTTGAGCCATATATTGTTTATAACAAATTTATTGTAAGGACAGATAATACTCAAGTAAAATGGTGGATAATGAGAAAAATACCAGATTCAGTAACAACAAAGGAAATAAGAAGATTTGTATTAAATATACGAAATTTTACATTTACTATTGAGATAATAAAAACTGATAAAAATGTTATTGCAGACTATCTATCAAGACAAAGGTACACCAACTGAGCCAGAAAAAGATACAATGGATAAGATAATCAAAGCCATTACTACACTTTGTATTAAAGTGGACAGTATGGATGAAGAGATAAAAAAGCTAAAGACAAATGAAGTTAATCTGAAGTCTAAAGCTAAAGATAGCAGTCCCCAGGAAGACTACAAAAATCCGGAGCTAGTAGGAGACGTTGGGAAACTCCAAAAAACCCAGAATAATTTATTTAACATTGCAGGCACAAGTGCAGGTACAAGTGGACAACCTACAAAACCACAATACAAAAATACCAATTTAAATACCATGTTCACAAACCCATTTACTCCAAAAATACAAAGACCAATTATGACACCACACCAAGTAAATACCTACGCAGCAAGCTTACACTAAGAGAAAAAGATATACAACACACTATCTCAAACCTACATACAAAATATACATAAAATCCAAACATTTCTAAACCAAAACCCAAGGTCAGTTACAACCAAAGACTCAACCCAAGATTATATAACTCAAAAATTACAAGGATATAATAAACTTATAGCTCAGCCAAAAACAAATTCAAATTTAGTTAAAACATGTTACCATTATGGATTACTTAGTACTGTATATACATACGATGGAGAAGAATTACAAGGAATACCAGAGATACATAAGGCAATTTTAACTTATAAAAGAATTACAAAAGGAGATTTATTTTTTATAAAGTTCTATACAGTAACAGCAGATATATTATATGACGAGATAAAACCAGTGATCCAAGTTGTAAAGATAGGATTGACAAGAAACATGTTAATACCAGAAGATATAGTGATACAACTAGAAATACCTATGATAGAGATACCCAATTTCTATGAAAATAAAAGAATTATTGGAATCTCAACTATTATCCAATTGCTAGCAGATAATTATTTAAATGGAAACGCCTTATGGAGTTACTATGCCAGAGATCAGTTAATGATTTATTCGAATTCAAGAACTGTAAGAGAAGCAGATATGGAAGAAGTCCAGCAATGGATTTTATCATTACTCAGACCTGAAGAAAAACCTACAACAAGAGCTTTGAGAAAAGAATTTATTTCTCAAAGTTTATTAACTAGATATTGCAAGTTAATTAGCCACAAATATCCAGATCATCGTTGCTCAAAATGTAATGGAGAAGACATAACAGAGATACCAGATGTACAGCTGGAATAGAGATAAGGACAGATTGAAAGCAATGTAAAAGAAGCTGCAAGAAGATAAGAAGATAAGAAGAAAGAAGAGATAGGAAAAAGTCATAAAGTAGAAGACAGATGTAAAAGAAGGAATAGTATAATTTTGTTTTGTTATAAAAAGTCGTAAAGTAAATAGTATGGGTCATTTATAAAACCAATATGTAAAGTTGTTTGTTTTTTAGTGTCGGCCACAATAAAAAATGGCCATGTGTAAAGTAAATAAGGTAGTGATGTCTAGTAGTGTCGGCCACAATAAAAAATGGCCATGTGTAAAGTAAATAAGGTAGTGATGTCTAGTAGTGTCGGTCACTAGGCCAATATAAGTCTTGTATAAATAGAGGGTTTCCCTCAATAATAAGATCATCCCCTCTTCTCTCTACATCTAACTCTCTCAATTCCGCTTCCACCCCCCAAATTTTTTTTATGTATTTCTTCTCATTGTTTGTCTCGTTACTGTTCCACTCATTTTGTCAAAAGCATGGAATCCATTTTGTCTTATGTTCGGGAAGAGTTGAGTGAATCATGTTACAACTCGTTTAGCTTTTCTTTTAGAGTATAAGTTAGAAAAAGGAGTTTGTGTTCTCTGAAGTATGTCTGAAAATCTGTTAATCTTTTCCGTTTCTTTACGCCTAAGTCCTCATATCAATCAAAGTGTTTAAGCGTGTATGGTGTAGTCATTTATTTTTGCCTCTTTCTTGAATGCCTTTGTTGTCTTGCGTTACTTATTGACTCATTTGGATTAAGTCACGCCTTCATACCTTTCGAGTTTCAGCTCAAAAGGGCGTGTATATGTGCCTGTATATTCAAATAAACATGAGTTCTTTCTTGTTTTCTCTGTTAAATCTCAAAGCTTGCCCTAGAATTTTTGTATTAAAAAGCCATTGGAAGTGATGTCCTTGTTTTTCTTTTTCTTGTTTTCATGTCTTAGTTCCTGCTAAAGTCTGAAATTGTATCCTTAAGAGCGTTCGAAGTATGAGTTCACTGGTATTAAACATGGTGTACCTAGCATACTAATTTTTATATATATTTTGTTTGGAGTATAAGGTCGATTCTAGCGGCTTAATAGCATGTTGTATCATTTTGGTTTCGGTTTGGATATTGATGATTTATTCCTCTATTCCTATTTTTGAATGAGATTATTGTCGACTTTAATTAGTTAATACATGAGTAATAGCAGCCTTTCATTCATTTGAACATATTTTGGTTATTTTTTTCCCTTGGGTCAGCATGCTTGTTTCCTTTTGCTACTATTGATCTCTTTTTATTCCTATTACTATGAGGTCTGCCTAATTCTCTTGTGGGGATATTAATTCATATATCGGTTATCAGTAACAATGTTTTAATGACTCAGGATCGATTCTCATGATATTTTCATTTTTTCATTGCATGTAAAATTGATCCGAGTTCACTACGAACTCTCATCATCTTCCCTTTGCATTCCGAGAGAGAGCCATAAAGGCTCAAATTCCCTAATTCAAGTCAGCTATTAACTTGAAGAATAGGCTCCGAAAGGCGTACATGTCCTGAAGTGAAAGGAATTGAAGTGGAAGAAGAGGAAGAGAGTGGGCCATAAGGACCCAAATTTATTTCCTTAGAATTTTGTATTTTTGGGCCTAAGCCCTTGTCTTATTATTATTACTTTGTTAGACTCATTAGGACAGATATCATCAAAATGGGCCAAAGGCCCTAAAGCGAAATGGGTTCAAATACCGGTCCAGGCGGACAGAAACCGGATTTGGACTCGACTCTCTCTCTCTCTTTTTACTTTCCCATATATTTATTTGTTGTTGATTGTCGCTAGTTTTAGGGTTAGAAATTTGCAAACCCTCGCAAGACGCCACTATGTTCTAACGGCTTAAACTAAATCGATCGACTTTAAATGGACTTAAAAAATGACTTAAATAATTTTGCGAGTTAAAATAATTCACTTAGATAATAAGTTAGTATTTCACTTTGTCATTTTTAAATAAATTTTCAAATCAAATTAAGATTAAGTTAGACACCTTAGCCAAAAAAAGTTAGCTGCCGGATAATCGCGATTTAGTGAATATTTAGTTGGCGTAAAAATCTTCCTAAAATATAAATAAGAATTCACGAACCTCTTTAAAAGTTTTCACTAGATTTCCTATTTTAATCTTTTGAAAACAAGGTTTTCTTAATTTTTCTTTAAAAATTAAGTGGCGACTCATAAAGTCTAAAAAGATAAAAAATATATTTTTTCCAAATAAAACGTCAGCCAGCCAGACCTTTGCTAAGCGTTTTCGAGGGGAGTGGACTAAAAAAGGAGAAGTACCCCTCATCATAGTGAACCTCTTTTTGTAATCGGGATAAGGTAGATGTCTCCCAGCCGAGGGGCGGATCGAATCAGAGTTTCCTTGTGTTTTGAAGAGGAAAAAAAATTCTCTCTACCTGTTACCAATAGTCTTTCTTCGGAATTATATGAACAGGTCGATCCTCCCATCCCATTTGTTTTAGGAGCTGCTATCGGTATTGGAAACATCCTTAGTTCCTCGATTTATTTCGTGGAGCAAATTCATCATTGGCAAAACAATTATTTGGTTATGCCATTTTGGGCTTTGCTCTAACCGAAACTATTTTATTAATTTTGAAGGGGGGAACCCCATGGTATTCAGAGGATGATAGAACTATTTGAGAGATAATGCAGTAAATGAGTAGGTAGTACTTAAGTTTTGGAGTCGAAGATGATGGTAATTTTTGAGTATAGAGACTAAGAGGTAAGGATTGACTATTCGTCATAGGGTCCTAGTGGACGAGTGTTTCTAAATTTGCATTCAGTAGTTGTAAGTTAGTATAGTAAGCGAGCAATCATATTGATATTTGAGTTTAGTTTCTTTATAAAAAAAAATGGCAACATGAGGGTGATGATGTTGTCTTGAGATTTGTACTAGAAAACCTGACATAGAGTAGATGAGGAATTGAGGTGATTAATTGCAATAAATATGAGTGAGATACCCTAAACCTCTTGATAAGGTCAGTGAAGTGTGGCTTATTCACAACACTAAAAAGAGCATTACGAAGTGCATAGAGAGGGTATGTAATCATAAGAGGTTAACATAAACACCTTAGAAAGAAGTCCTAGTACTTGCTTATGGAGAGTTCGGTAGTCATGAAACAACCTTCTCCTGAGTATTAGAGTAAAAGAGGATGTAGACCAGTTAGAGATGTTGGAATAGGTCCATAGCCTTCAAGTATCAGCTTAAGACCTAACGGGGAGATGATAAGATAGGAAATCAAGTCAAGTCTAAGAATAAGATAGTAACGAGTACAAAAGAGTATGGGTAAATATGCATCATGAAGCACTTTTTAATTTTTTAGGGTTTAGTTTTCTAAAATTTATAATATCATACAACATATTTAATATTATACATTTTGGAATAATTTAATGGATTAGCCTTCTAATGGTGATAAGTTGACATTATTTTATGAGGGGATAGATAGCACAATATAAACTAGCTCGTCCACCGAAGTGTCAAAGGTTTGAATAAGAAATGCTCTAATTTTTATAACTCACACTAAATTAGGTAAGAACATACATACATCCATTCATTAAGCATGAGACAAAATTACTAAGGTATAGACATTCACTTACTTGGAGACGAAACTCAATTGTCAGCTACACTATCAAGGAAGCTATCTTTTGTCTCGACTTTGATTTTCTTAGATTGGATTAAGAGATGTTATTCATTGGTTTTCTTGCCCCTCTTATTTCGCGGTCTCACAGATTCTTTGATTTTTTTACTATGTTTTGTGCTTCATCTTCAAGTGCATGCATTTCTCGCACAATGAATTTAAGTTCTGTGAAAGAGTCTATGATAGTACCTCGTCATCAACTAATTGTAACACTCCAAAAATTTCTAAGTTAAGACTCGAACCATTCTTCATACACTTGTAAGGTCCTATATGCTGATTCTTAAATTTCTCATATGTGTAACGGTTAATTGTTTAGTGTGGGAATGATTTTGTATTCCAATTAAGGGCACTAAAAACTTCTAGCATAAAGTTGTGGTGAAAGTTTCTTTATCGATTAAGTTTTGATGTAAGATTTTACTTAGATAAACTTTAAACAACCATATCTATTAGAATATAAAGATTTACGTGACACACAACCTATAAAATTAAACATATTTGACTCTTCTTTCTAACACCACCAATTTCACAACAATCCGAGTTTTGAGTAAAAAGTTATGACCATTTTAATAACGTGATACAGTGTAGTGACGAATTAGTCAACGAAAAAACATTAAAAGGGTAGTTTTTGTCTTTTTACCTCTAAGAAAACCATGAAAGAAATTCTTGAATAATTAAAGACCCAAGGCAATTAAATTTTATCTCTTAATCCCCTATTCTTTTCTGTCTCAAACACTAAGGCAAAACCCCAAGGAAAAATCAAATTAGAAGACTTCATTCAAGATTCTTTGAATCCAAGATTCTTTGAATCTTGTTAAGCTTATTTTTCCAGGTAATTTTTTCTCCCAAGAATGCATTATTTCCAACTCCAATTACTCCATACAATTATGAATCACTAATGAAAATCATGATTCTTGTCCATAGAGATTTCAAGAAACTAATTCAAGAATCTCAAGAAGAGTTTCTTGATTGTTCTCCTTCAAACTAGGTTTCAAGGATTATAATCAAGTTCTTCTTCGAGAAATTTTTTCTTCCAGGTATGTAAGGCTATCATAGTGTTGGAATAGTTCATTCAACATTCATCTACTTTCAAATCAATAAAAAGTAATCTAGGATTATATCCCTACATTTAAGTATTCTTGATATGAGTTGACTTTGAGTTCTTGAGTTCCTCTTTGTTTGAAATTCTATTCTTATTATTGAATTTCTATATGTTATGCATTAAGATTCTTGAGTTGATTTGTTCATGTCTATATTTCAACATGATCCCTGTGAATTGAGTATTCTTGAGATGAGTAGTGTCCTTGAGTTCTTTCGTTCTTGAGTTCTGAGTATTGAGTTATTCATATTGCTATTAAGACTCCTTATTTGAGTCTTTCATGTCGATAATTCCACATGAACCCTATTAATTGAGTTATAAATTTTGAGAAGCTTTTTAAAGCCAAGATTTCAGTTTTAAACTGAGTTTTTGAGAAAGCAAAGATGAGTTTTTTGAGAAAGTTTTTTTCCAAACGGAAAAGGGCCTAAAATACCCTCAAAGTATTGGAAATGGTACAAAATTACCCTCCATCCACCTGTTGGCTCTAAAATACCCTTCCCACCCACCTATTGGGTCCAAAATACCCTTGTCATCCACCTTTTGGTTCAAAATTGACCACTTATTTAACGGTTTTATATTTAAACTATTTAAATATTTTTTTAAATACGTGGCACGCAACTATATGTTATAATTTAACTTATTAGTATAATTTATAAATCAATCCACTACCCACCCATTACTAATTAAACCCCTCCAAATTAATACACCCGTCACATTATTAATGCAACAACAAAAAAGCTACTGCCAATTGAGTGTTTTTAAAAATTTGAGGCGAAAATATCTATAGAAGTAAATTATCATACGTTAAGTGTCTAAATAAAAATTACCGATAAACTTAAAAGTCTGACTATGTTCATCTTAATTATTCTTACGTCTCAATTATGTGATGTTACTTCATAGTTAACTTTTTTTCAAAATAATATATTAAAGGTTTTAAAACAAATCATAAATATTTATAAAATTATATTTTAAAAAAGTGCATAAATTAATTCGGGATGTATTACTTCTTTGCCTTTAATCATAAATTTTTAATTCAATCTTGAAAGAGAATCCTATTGAAAGTGTCCTCCTAAATAAGCGGCTCAACCTATATTTAATTGGGGCTTCGATTCGGACTCAAATAATTTTGAATGTCATTTTCAGGAATGTATAATTTCATCGTATTTTAGTAGTGTTTATGACAATTTTGATATTATAATTGGATTATTAATTGGGTGGGATTTAGTTAGTAATGAGTGGGTAGTGGGTTGATTTATAAATTATATTAATAAATTAAATTATAACTAATAGTTGAACGCCAAGTATTTTAAAAAATATTTAAAGAGTTTAATTTTAAAACAATTAAAGAAGTGGTCAATTTTGAACCCAAAGGTGAATGCCAGGGGTATTTTGGAGCCAATAGGTGGATGAAAAGGGCATTTTGGAGCCAATAGGTGGATGGAGGGTAATTTTGTACCATTTTCAATACTTCAAGGGTATTTTAGGCCCTTTTCCATTTTCCAAATATGATTAGTATGACATTCGAGTATGCCATCAATGTCTAAGCAGTATGGTATCTAGTTATGTCATTAATGTTTGTGCAGTATGACTTTGTGAGCCATAAATAATCATATCATAAAATGATTTTCATATATTTTTGAGAAAGAGTTTTCATGTATGAATTTATTAAGAGTATAAGGGAACTAAGTATTCCCAAATGTATCAATTTTTACATTGATAAAAGAGAACTTTGATTTCTAAATGAGTTATGAGTTCAAAGATATTTCAAGAGCAGTTACCTCTTTTAAGAGGATAGTTTGAGCAATTATCTCAAACCAGAGGAAGAATATATTTTTAAACATTGAGCATGAGTATATATTATTGGGAGTAGTATTGAGCACCGATATAGGTATATGTTCAGACAACTAACATTCCTCATAAACCATGTATGCCAAGAATCCTAAGTGCCTTCGGGCATAAATTAGTGGATCCACTTAGTTGAGGTGTTCTATACCCGACAAGGTATAGGTCAGTTCAGGCAACATGACCGAGATATTATATCATCGCATAGCTCGTCGTGATAGTTGTCGTTTAGAGAAATTCCCCATAGAATTAAAGTGTATTTTTATATATTACTTATTATGTTGAGTTCAGAGATGAGAAATTATTTTATAAAGCTTTAAATAATTTAACTCTTTATTTCTTTACATTCAGTTTGAGTACATTGTTATCTATTCCAGTCTTTTTTTTTCCAGTTATTTGTTATTCTGTTATATTACATACTCGTACATTGAATATACTAATGTCATTCAACTTGCATCTTTTAATGATGTAGATACAAGTTTTTAGGATCCTTAACAAGAGTCTCTTGAGATCACTTCATCCGCCCGTCTGCCTATGAGTAAACTTCATTGCTTTAAGAGTACTCCAGTTTTATAAATTGTTAGTAGTACTTGTTTTGAGGAGTCGTAGTCTTGTCCCGACGTTCATCGTTGTATAGTAAAGGCTTCATCGATAGATAGTTTCTTAGAGTCTTTCAATGTCAGATATTCTATTTAAAACTTATGTTTCATACTTAGTATATTCAGGGATGTTTTGAGATTCATTAAGAAAATTTTAAATGTCTCTTTTAATTAAATTCTTATGTATACTTGAGTTAGTCTTTCGCTTGTAGTCAGTCAATATGAGGGTTCACTTGAGAACCAATAATCGTTCTCGATTTTTGACCACGCCCTGGGTGTAGGCTCGAGTGGGGACACTAATATTATCTCTGGAAAGTGCCTTCATGTCGTGAGTTCTTGTACGCAATTACTAGACCCTTTGAAATAAATAATACACGCATCACCCAATCAACGGTGTGTTTTGATATCTTTTGATTGGGACACTCTACTTTGATAGTTCTATTTTAGTCATCCTGTGCTAATTCTTGATGGTTAGAGGAACAGAGGGTAAGTGAATAACAATATTCATTCCCGATGTTTACGTGTATAAGTAAAATTCAAAGGAATCATTTAGTATTTTATAAAAATTTTATAATTTTTGGAAAAGTGAATAACATTAATGGATGATGTATAAAAATTAATGCGAGAATGGCAATGTTCAGATGAGATAAGAAGACAAGAGTACAACTGGGGTCAATTGTGCGGTACAACATTTCCATCAATTTAAATGTTAGTTTGAACTGTATTAGAGCTTTGAGGGGTTGTGTATGTTAAGCAAGTGTAAAATGGGTGTGTAGGCCGATGTAGTTTGTCACTACGCAATCGTGCAAGTATATGCATGTCTTTGTCTAACTCTTCCTTGCCTTCCTCAAAATGGACAGTACAATCCATAGACAATTTTCTCAAAGCTTCAACAAAAACATTAGTCTTACCTGGGTGATATAAAATACACATGTCATAATCCTTGAGTAACTCCAAAAACCTTCTCTGTCTAAAATAAAGGTCTTTTTGACTGAATACATGCCGAAGACTGTTGTGATCAGTGATAACATCTACATGAACACCATAAAGATAGTGGCGCCATAGTTTCAAAGCGAACACTACAACAGCCAACTCTAGATCATGGGTTGGGTAATTCTTTTCGTAAATCTTAAGTAGTCTGGAGGCATAAGCTGTAACGTTTCCATTCTGCATCAACGCACAACCTTGTCAAACTCTAGACGCATCATAATACACAACAAAGCCTTGCGTACCCTCCTGTAATGTTAACACTGGGCACTAGTCAATCGTGTTTTCAATTCCTGTAAGCTTTTCTCACAAGCTTCCGACCATTAGAACTTTATTGTCTTTTGAGTCAAATTTGTCAACGGGGGACGAAACAAATGAGAACTCCTTGACAAACCTTCTATAATAACCATCCAATCTTCTGTGTGTCAACTCAAATCCCATCACCAGAAACAATGTGGCCTACAAAAACCACTGACTTAAGACAAAACTCACACTTAAAAACTTTGCATACAAATCTCTATCTATGAGAGTTTGGAGAGTACTCTGAGATGACTAGCGTGATCCTCCTCATTCTTTAAATAAATCAGAATGTCATCAATGAATACGAAAACAAACATATCATGATAAGGCTTAAACACTCCGTTCATAAGGTCCATGAACGTTGTAGGATAATTAGTCAAACCAAAAGACATGACTAGAAACTCATAATGACCATAGCGGGTTCTAAAAGATGTCTTTGGAATATACCTCTCTTAATCTCAATTGATGATAAACGAATCTGAGGTCTATCATAGAAAAACATATGGCCTGAAGTTGATAAGAAAAGATCATCAATTACCGAAATAGGATAGTTATTCTTTATATTAACCTTGTTCAATTGTCGATAATTAATACACATCCTAATAGAACCATCTTTCTTCCTCACAAATAATATAGGTGCACCCCAAGGTGAGACACTTGATCGAATGAAACCTTTATAAAGAAGGTATTTACTCTTTCAACTCTTTCAACTCAGCGGGAGCGATTTTATATGGCAGAATAGAAATAGGTCAAATATTAGGAAGAATATCTAGATCGAAGTGTACTTCTCTCTCAGGAGGGACTCCGTGAAGATAATCTAGAATGACCTCTGGAAACTCACTCACAACTAGAATTGACTGAATATGTTTTGTCTCAAAGCTAGATTCATTAACTCAGACTAAGTGATATATAATCCCTTGGAAACTAACTTTATGGACTTAAGGTGCATAGTAAAGGACCCTTAGGCACTACTGAACTACTCCTCCACTCTATAAGTGTCTTATTAGGAAACTAGAACTTAACCACTCTGGTTTTGTAATCAACTAAGGCATAATAAGCATGAAGCCAGTCAATAACTAGAATAATATTAAAGTCCATCATATCTAACTCGACTAAGTCAACAATGGTGTACTTGTGATTGACAGAAATGGTACAATGAAGATAAAATCTCTCAACTAGAATAGAGTCACCAATAGGTGTGGAAACACTGAAGGGCTCAAGAAGTTTCTCAGGAATAATATCAAAATTCATAGAAATATATGGAGTTACAAAAGATAGACTCGCACATGGATCAAGAAATGCATATATATAAAAAAATTAAAGACTTTGATCATACCAGTGACAACATCAGGTAAATTCTCTTGCTCTTGGAAACTAGTGACAGCATACAAATGGTTTCCTCCTCCTCCTGTCCCTGAAGTGGATCTTCTAGGTGCAACTTTTTCTGGCGGAGCCACTGAAGATGATTGGGCTCTATTGCCCCCATTATCGCTACCCTAACTATTCTTAGGGCAACCTCTCATGAAGTGAAATGTCTAAACGCACTTGAAACAACTAGTGGAGCCATCACAACACTATTTTAGGTGGTTCCTACCACACTTAGCACATCCAGGAATCCAGTTGGCCCCTTGTACCACACTACCTTGCGACTGAGCAGGTCTTGTTCTGAAGCTTTGCGAATTCTAATTCCTGAACTCATATATGTTCTTTGGTTCAAGTTCACTAGCAGATGATGGAGCAGGTCTATTCGACTTTTGTTGAAAATATTACCATTTCACATTACCCTTATGCTGCCCAAACTCATCATTTATTATCTTATCCTTCTTGTTGCGAAACTCTTCCATATCTCTCAACTTGTATTTCTCAACCTTTTGCACATGGATAATTAGTCTTTATATGTCCATGTCCCCTAGCAACATCGCAGTCTTACCCTCTTTTTTTGACAGACGAGAAACCCAGACACAAACAAGTTCATCTTGTTGGTCATATCAACAACCATCTCCGAAACATAACGGGATAGTTGAGTGAACTTGAGATACTCATGCACACTCATGTATTACTGCTTAAGAGTAAGAAATTCCCTTACCTTTGCCTCTCTCAGCTCACGGGGAAAGAGATGCCCCATGAAAGCACTTACAAACACATCCCAACTCACATTGGGCCACTTTGGCTCTACTTTTCTTCCATTGGTCGTACTAGATACTATCCACACCCTTGAGCTGGTATGCATTTCCACACGCTAAGCATCGTTAACATGCATTACCTCAAACACTTTATGCAACTCCTCCACAAAGTTTTTCATATCCTTAGTGACATTTGAATCTCTGAAGTCTGGAGAATTCTTCCTCAAAAACTTTTGGGTTCTGGATATATCAATCACATCCTATCGAACCCCTCTCTGTTTCCTTGCTTGGTTGGTCACAACTTGAGTCAACATATGAATAGCATCTCGGAACACAACATTAGTGACCTCCCTTAGGGTTTCATTTCTAGTGAATTCAGGACCTCGTGATCCTGGGGATCAATATTCAACCTATCAGGACGACCTCATATAGCTCTTCGTGATGGCATGATCTGAACAATATGCGCAAATATGAATTAGAAAGAAACTTTATAGAGTCGAACTCTATCACACGAAAAAGAGTAAGAAGAAAGTGATATATTTCCTAAATGTCATAGCCTCCTAATTATAGATGTGGTATGCTTGACACACCGATAACTAGGACTCTACATACACTACTTCATACACACCCTATGACTCTTGAAATCTGTGCTCTCATACCAAGTTTGTCATGCCCCGAGACTATATCCTGGACGTAGCTACACTCAAGAACCATTGCTAGCCCCAAGTGAAACCTTGGCCTGGTTCAACTCTCAGCGAAAGACTTACTCAACAATAAATGAACTTCAAAAGTAAGATTTAGCTCAATGTCTCAAAATAGACAACTCAGAATATTTTAAGAAAATATTCAACTGGCCAAAAGAAGCAACTCAAGTCTTAAACATTTAGTCAATGGAAATGAAAAGACTCCTCAAAACACTACTATTTATCTATGAAGCCTCTAACAAATATGACGGATGTTGGTAAAATACTTACGACATCCTAACAAGAGTGAAAGTAAATATGGACACTACGAAGCAACTTTGTAATTGCAAGTGGTATCAACAGAGCGCATGTTGGTGGCCCTGATTAGTTGCATCTGTATCATGAAAGATGCAGGTCAAATGACATCAGTACATGGAATGTACGAGTATGATAGAGGAACTCTAAAACACAAACATAAGCTTGAACTAATATAAAGGAATAAGATACTCACCTCACCTCAACTCAACTCAAATTAACTCAAGGATACTCAAACCTAGAAATACTCAACTCACTTCAGTATAAAATAAACAATAGAGATGCATTATAAATAATGTTTTTAAAATAGTAGATAATAAATCAATGGATTTGAAAATAGAATAATAACATTTTTACTCTTATTTGGCAGATTCTCTAACCGACGACCATCACTATGAGCTATGTGATGATACATCGTTTCGCCCACGCTGCTAGAACTGTCTTACACCTTACCGGAGTATAAGACATCCTCAACTAAGTGGATACACTAAGCTATGCTTACAAATCAGTAAGGAATCATCTAAGAAGTATGACCCTTTATCCATGTTGATTTACATTATTTATGAGGACTTTGAATTGTCTGAACTTGTCCCCATATCGGTACTCAATACTATTCCCAATAATAGAACTCGAGCTCATATGTTAAAAAACATTTCTTAATCCTCAAACTTTGAGATTATTACTCAAAACATTATCTTTGTAACAACCCTAAAAATGAATAAGATAAATGCTTAAGGTGTCAAGAATGCTTGCGATTAGACCAAGGTTCACACGTATTGATACGCGTAGAACCAGACCTTAAAACCCTTACTATGACCAAGCCAACTAACTTGGGGAGTTATTTGAGCTTGGAAAGGTTGGAACCAACCAAGTAAGGATCTTGAAAATGAAGATTTAATCGAAGGAGTCTTTACCGGACTTAAAAAGAAGAAATCTTAAGTTTTGAGGGTCTAGGGGTAAAATAATCTTTTACCAGGCTAAGGGTAATATCATAACTACCCTAAATATATAATTAATTAATTATTTAATAAGATGAAGGGGCAATTTGGAGAGAGAGAGCCGAAATTGAGCTCTTGAAGTGGAGTCTTGCTCCACCCGGGTTTGAACCTAGGTGGAAGCAATGATTTAAATTGTTTTTATTTAAATTGATAAATTAATTTGATTAATTAATATTTATTAGCTGTTTTAATAAAAAGGAAAATCAGATTTTTAAATATTAAGTTGAGTCCTAAATTGACTAAGTCATTATCTAAGCCTAAACAACTTCACACGTTTCACTCTCTCACAATCTCTCTCACGTTTCATCACCTCTCTCACGTTGGTTTCTGCCAAAACAACAAAGAACAGAAATAATATTAAGAGTTCTTCACACTTGAATAACTCACATGAAATTTAAGAAAAACAAAGTAACCAAAAACGTTAAGTCAAGGAGAAGATTCCGTCGAGTTGGTGGTGAAACTTAAGGAGGCTTGGACTGATTTTTGGAGAGGATTTCGGGCAGCAACTTCACGATTGAACAAGCAAATTAAGGTATGGGTTTCTTCTCTCTTTGTCCCTTTCCCAAGAGACCCCTTAATATTCAAGATATTCACTTCGAAAACTAGGGTCGTTCCCCATTGTATGTCCTTGTCACTAGCTCTCAATGATTCGTAGGTTGGGTTCTGTTTGCTGGTAGATTTAGGTATATGTGATGTTTTTGTGTTGAATGTGAATATGTTTATGTACGTGAAATCACGAAAATGGTAACCAATGTGTGATAAAAAAAATGATGTGTGTGTGTGCACGTTGGCAGTGAATGTACTCACTGTAGGAATTATGAATTAACATGTTCAAATTTTTGTATATTATGTGTAAAATTTGTACACAATGTGATGTTCATTGTAATGAAATATGATTGATTGAATAACAATCTTTTAGCCAAATAAATCTATGAAAGATGCGCCTAAAAATGTGTTAAAATGGTATATGAATACACCCTATGAATCAAGTGAAAACGTTGATAAAAATGAATCGAAAATGACCAAAATTTCCAGCAACTATGCAAGGTTAAATTAGACTAAAGTTTAATAATGAAAATCTGGAAATTTAATACATTTTGAAGAGGTGAGGCCACCAGGATTCGAACCTGTGACCTCACCCTTTGGCTACTGGAATTCGTGAGAAAAAGAGACAAAAATGGGGCTGGGGAAATTGAACTCGGGCCACTGGTTTGGGTCGATACCATGAGGAAAATGGTTTAGACTTAAATTTAATGTACGATTACTTCTATTTAGTCAAGTCCTTTCCAAAAATAGGTAATTAAAGGGGGGGGGGGGTTGTGAAAAAGGAGAGGAAAATGATTTAATTAAATAAATGGGAGGCGTGGGAATCGAACCCACGACCTCCAGGTGGCGAGTTAAGGAAGAGAAAATAAAGAAAAGTAAATGTGAGGCGTGGGAATCGAACCCACGACCTCAAGGTTGGAAAGGAGAATGGAAAAATTAAATAAGAAAATAAAGTGAGGCTGTGGGGGCTCGATCCCACAACCTCACTGCCAAGGCGCCTAGTTAAGAAATCTTTAATTTAAAAAAAAAAAAGATAGGAGGCTGTGGGGGTTCGAACCCACAACCTCACAGCCTAGCGAAATTAAAACTAAAATAAGGAGGCTATAGGGGTTCGAACCCAAAACCTCCCAATGTCCAGTGAAAATAGAGAATAAAATGAAAGAGGCTGTGGGGGTTTGATCCTACAACCTCTTGGTTTGGGCGACAAGGGGCCATGTGATGTTAATAAAAAAATATAAAGGGGTTGTAGGGGTTCGAACCCACTACCCTTCGGCCAACTTAAGAGGAAAACCAAGTAGAAAATCTATAATACAATGTTAATGTTGGGGTTCAATTTAAAGTCCCAATATCATGGAGATTAAAAATAAAATCAATGAAAAATCTAAATGTTATCCAAGTGATTCGAACTTGGGTTTCCTTACCCAAACTTCCATATTGATACATAAGTCATACGTGAACAAAATATCCAAGAATAATGCCACCTACTTAGATCGAAATCAAGATTTTGGCATATATACAAGATACATAAGTCTTGTACTACATAATCTTAGGAAAGTATGAATCACTTAACGAATTATGAATGAAGCCTCATGGTTTGTGTGTATAGACTCATAAGTCTAGCATACATATTAAAGAAGTGAACCTAAGATGTATGTAATGAGATGATGTAACCCTAGAAGGGTTAAGTATGAGTGTAAAACACACTAAATGGCCTAGTGCATTGGCATACGATGAAAATGATTATTATGTAATGAAATGACGAAACCCTAGAAGGGTTAAGTAAGGGTGTGAAACACACAAATGGCCAAGTATATTGGCATATGATGAAATGAACATTCACGTAAAATGGGGTGAGTAATTATGAATAGCAAATCTGCTAATGTTAATGAATGTGGTGACAACATGATATGAGGCTAATGTTAAAGATGAGAACAATCTCAAATGAGCCTAAGTATATGTTATCAAAACTTACTCACCTATGAGAGTGTTAAGTTAATGAAGAGACCAGTCTCTATGAACACTCTAATGAAAGTATTGAGATTAACACACTTAATACTAATGATGAGATGAGAAATCATCTAATGAGCTATGATGTCCTCATACTAGAAGCCAGCTTCCATAACGTATGAGTTGAATGTAATGGAACTTTATACTGAGCACCGATAAACTAGCTATGAGCGGTGATGCCTTCTTTAGGGAAGGGCGAAGGTTCACGTAACTCTCATGAGATGAGACTGTCCGGCTTGCAGGGTATGGGTCTCCTTATATCTCCTGGTCTTCGAACCTATACTGCCAATATAGGGATCTGAAGTGGTTAAATTCCCATGTACACTAGCATGTTTTGGGGTCACTTTGGCCGGTGATTCCACCTCTTTTCGGTATGGGGGAGACACTGGATTTCATGATGCTTACATGATCTATGTCGGTTAAAGTTAAAGTTCCCAATGAATGAATGAGGCCAGCCTCAAATGAAGCACATAATGAAATGAATGATACCAAAGGTGTTAGGATAGGATGATCAAGAGGTGAGCTAGACTCAGGTAATGACATTAGGTTTTTCTTGATCATTGCACATCAAACCCAATGAAAGTCTTAAACTACACCCTAGGTATAGCTGGTGTTCACACTGGCCTATGAACAAAATGAAATAAAGTACGTATGAATGAATGAAGCAGACTCTGTGTTTGCTAATGAAGACTCCCTAGTTGAGGTCCCATATGTTGAGCCCTCATTTTGGAAAGTCTTAATGTCAAGTCCATGATTCCAAGGTCTCATGGCATATGAATGAATGATATGAAAGAAGCTATGTGCTATATGTTATGTGCTATGATATGTGCTATATGTATGATGTTATGTGCTGTGTGTAATATGATAATTATGATGATGCATGTTACTATCATGGCATGACTTTCCTAATCCAAATTTGGAAAGGTCACTGACTTTCCTAATCTCAATTTGGCAAGTCCACTGACTTGACCTTCCATAATCATGTTGTTAGGAAAGAGCTATATTTTCTCATGCATGTCCTTGATGTGTGCTTGCATATACCCATACTTAGTACAAGTGTGTACTAACCCTATACAACTCTGCAATTTTAGGTGCAGGCACAGATGGACGCTAGAGCTACAGGTTGACGCTGAAGCTATCCAGACGTCGAGCATTCATCCGGACTTGGTAGGACCTCATACTTTTGAGGATGCTGCCATTTATATTCTACCTTAGTTTTAGAGTTGAGCTAGTGGAGCATGTTCCACTAGTGTTTCTTTCCTGTTTTATTCAGACATTGTATTGGTGCCATTTTGGCAAGTACATCTTTATTACTATATTATACTATTTTTTTCATTTGAGAATCTTAATATTAGATGGTTGATGGTGAATAATTATGTAATGGTGAGAATGCTTAATAAGTATGTTAAGAAACAAAAAGTTTCAAATTTTCCGCTAAAATTAACCTAGATGAAGTAAGAATGACGTATGTAGGCTTGTCTGTGACCTCTGAGAGGTCAACGACGCCGGTCTCGTCTGGGGTCTAGATTTCAGTCGTGACAAAGTTGGTATCTGAGCACTAGGTTAAATTCCGATAATAATGAGTTCACATCAACCACATTGAGTAGCTTCTAAGTCATGGTAGTGAAGTGCACCACTATCGTAGATTTGAGACTGCATGATGCGTAGGAAAATTTCCCTTCTTCTGATCTTATCGTGCTTTTCCTAATGTCTAATTTCTTGGTGTTATGAGCGTGTCTAACATCAATCTTTGTTGCTTTCAGAGAATGAATACTAGGAGAACCATTGGTCAGAGGAGAGGAGGTGCAGCTGCTGGGGACAATCAGGTTACACCCCAACCTCCAACTGATGGAGTGGCTATGCCAGTTAATCCAGCTGGGTTGACTGATGCTGAGATGAGGGCATCTCCGGCCCAGATGGCACAGGCCATTACTATGCAGGCCCAGGAAATGACTGCCCAGGACAACCGGCAGGATGTTCAGAGGGAGAACCCACCAGTTCGTAGCATGGTTGACAGGCTGAGAGACTTTACGAGGATGAATCCTCCTATTTTCACTGGGTCTAAGACTTCAGAGGACCCCCAGGAGTTTGTGGACGAGGTGCATAGGATTTTGGTGGCTATGGGGGCCGCAGATACTGAGAAGGCTGAGCTGGCTTCCTATCAGCTCAAGGATGTGGCACAGACTTGGTGCAAGATATGGCAGGATAGCCGAGCTTTGGGCGGAGTTCCAGTCACTTGGGAGCTATTTAAGACAGCCTTCTTGGAGAGATTCTTTCCCAGGGAGATGAGGGAGGCAAAGGTTGAGGAGTTTATCAACCTTAAGCAGGGATCTATGACAGTCAGGGAGTATTCCCTGAAGTTTGTTAAACTATCCAGGTATGCTACTTCCCTTGTATCTAATAGCAGGGATGAGATGAGCAGGTTTCTCACAGGAATTAATGGAGATCTGGAGGAGGAGTGTCGGTCTACGATGCTCCATGATAATATGGACCTTTCCAGGTTGATGGTGCATGTCCAGCAGGTAGAGGACAACCGCAAAAAGAGGGGCATTCGTGATACTAGGAGGCCTAAGCCTCAAGATCAGGCAGGTCCCAGCCATGGAGGCCACAGAAACAATTTTGGCGTCCGTGAGCAGTCCAGGTTTAAGAAGGGACTCTCCCACCAAGGGGAGTCAAGTTCATCCAAGGGTCGCTATGATAGGGATTCCGAGTCCAAAGTTAAGAGAAACAATGGAGTAGATACACCTCAGGAGAGGCCACCTTGCAGGAAGTGTGGCAAACTGCATAGAGGAGAGTGTATGATGGGCTCTAACGCTTGTTAAAGTTGTGGAAAACCAGGTCACATGGTGAAGGATTGTCCGAATAGGAGAAGTCAAGAACAAGGGAAGGAGAGAGTTCAGCCTAATGGTCCAAATGAAGAGGCTCCAAGGAGGCAACGATTCTTCGCACTCAAGTCTAGGTGGTGCAGGGGAAGGCACTTCTGATGAAGCCTCGGGTGCGTAGCCTTAATTAGTCTTTCATACATTTGACTGTGTATGGTGGTTATGCACTAGTATGAAGTTAATATGTTTGAGTCATCATGTTGGTTGCTGATTTGTATGACTTATATGGTGACTTATGTTGTATGCTTTAATGAGACTAGTTTAGGAAAGAATTCTTTAGTCTATTAATGTGAAGCTACTAGTAGGTTTCAAGGATGGGCACCATCATGTTAATATGTGAATCAGATATTCAGCAATGGAAGTATTGAACTACCTATGTATGTGTACGTTCTATAGATGACTTATTTATTGTTAGTAAAGAGTAGTGTCATTCGGGGACGAATGTTCCAAAGGGTGGGGGATAATGTAACAACCCTAAAAATGAATAAGATAAATTCTTAAGGTGTCAAGAATGCTTGCGATTAGACCAAGGTTCACACGGATTGATACGCGTAGAACTAGACCTCAGAACCCTTACTACGGCCAAGCCAACTAACTTGGGGAGTTAGTTGAGCTTGGAAAGGTTGGAACCAACCAAGTAAGGCTCTCGAAAATGAAGATTTAATCGAAGGAGTCTTTACCGGACTTAAAAAGAAGAAATCTTAAGTTTTGAGGGTCTAGGGGTAAAATGGTCTTTTACCAGGATAATGGTAATATCGTAATTACCCTAAATATATAATTAATTAATTATTTAATAAGATGGTGGGGCAATTTGGGGAGAGAGAGCCAAAATTGAGCTCTTGAAGTGGAGTCTTGCTCCACCCGGGTTCGAACCTAGGTGGAAGGAATGATTTAAATTGTTTTTATTTAAATTGATAAATTAATTTGATTAATTAATATTTATTAGCTTATTTAATAAAAAGGAAAATCAGATTTTTAAATATTAAGGAGAGTCCTAAATTGACTAAGTCATTATCTAAGCCTAATCAACTTCACACGTTTCCCTCTCTCACAATCTCTCTCACGTTTCATCACCTCTCTCACGTTGGTTTCTGCCAAAACAACAAAGAACAGAAATAATATTATGTTATAAAATAAAGTATTATAATTTAATAACAAAGAAATAGAGAGAAAGAGTAGTAATATTTTTCTTCCAATCTTTCAATATTTTGGTTCATTTGTATCTACCTATAAGATGACTATATATAGAAAGCAAGTATATTCCTAATCTTTCAAAGTCATGAAAGATATCTTTAAAGTCCTAATTAAATCTCCTAAAGTCATACTTAAAATCTTTTAAAGTCATGAAGTGTGGATTTGATACATGACATCCACACCACATTATTTACAACACTCCCCCTTGGATGTCCATGTAGAAAATAAAATCTAGAAGAATAAAAGAGAGTTTACATAGTTATTCTTAATACGCATTGTTTGCTGCCTCGTTAAAAACCTTATCAAGAAAAAACCCAATGGGATAAAAATCTTGATTAGGGGAAAAAGAGTGCAACGCGTATTTACTCCCCCTGATGAAAACATCATTTAATATCTCGAAGACGACGCATTCCAATTTTGTATCTCAATTTCTCAAAGGTTGAAGTTGGCAATGCCTTAGTAAACATATCTGCTAAATTATCACTTGAGCGAACTTGTTGAACATCTATTTCACCATTCTTTTGAAGATCATGAGTGAAAAAGAATTTTGGTGAAATGTGTTTTGTTCTATCTCCTTTAATGTATCCCCCTTTCAGTTGAGCTATGCATGCAGCATTATCTTCATACAATAATTGTTGGAACATCTCTTTCTAAAATAAGACCACATGTTTCTTGAATGCGTTGAGTTATTGATCTCAACCAAACACATTCTTGACTCGCTTCATGGATAGCTATTAACTCTGCATGATTTTAGGAAGTAGCAACCATAGTTTGTTTTATTGAACGCCATGATATAGCTATACCACCACATGTGAATAAATAGCCTGTCTGTGATCGACCTTTATGGGGATCAGACAAATATCCTGCATCTGCATAACCAATCAATTGTGACTTGGATTCATTTGAGTAAAATAATCCCATATCAATAGTTCCTCGAAGGTATCTGAATATATGCTTAATCCCATTCCAGTGTCTTCGTGTTGGAGAAGAACTAAACCTTGCTAACAAACTTACCGAGAAAGCTATATCAGGTCTAGAATTATTAGCAAGATACAATAATGCACCAATTGCACTAAGATATGGTATTTCAGCACCAACAAGTTCATCTTCATTTTCATGAGGTCGAAATGGATCTTTATTAATATCAAGAGATCTCATAACCATCGGACTACTCAATGGATGTGCTTTATCCATGCAAAATCTCTTTAATATATTCTCAATGTATGTTGATTGCTGAACAAATATCCCATTTGCAAAATGTTCAATTTGTAGTCCAAGATAAAACTTTGTCTTTCCGAGATCTTTCATTTCAAATTCATTTTTCAGACATTTTAATGCCTTTGAAAGCTCCTCAGGAGTTCCAATGATATTCAAATCATCAACATATACAGCTATTATGACAAATTCAGATCCAGACCTTTTCATGAAGACACAAGGACAAATTGGATCATTTTTAAATCCTTCTTTCAACAAATATTCGCTAAGGCGATTATACCACATTCGCCCTGACTGCTTCAATCCGTATAAGGATTTCTGAAGCTTTATTGAACAAGTTTCTCGAGAACCATTGTATGCTTCAGGTACTTTCAATTCTTCAAGAATTTTCATAAAAATATCATGGTCCAATGAGCCATATAAATAGGCAGTGACCACGTCCATTAGGTGCATTTCATGATTTTCATGAATTGCCAAGTTCATTAAATACCAGAAGGTAATTGCATCCACCACAGGAGAATATGTTTCTACATAGTCAATGCCAGGCCTTTGCGAAAATCCCTGAGCCACAAGTCGTGCTTTATATCTTACGACTTCACCTTTTTTATTTCGTTTTCGCACAAAAACCCATTTGTACTCCACTGGCTTGACACCTTCAGGTGTTTGGATTATTGATCCAAAAACTTCACGTTTTTAAAGTGAAGTTAACTCTGCTTCAATTGCGTCCTTCCATTTTGGCCAATCATTTCTCTGTCTACATTCATCTACAGATTTTGGTTCATGATCCTCATCTTGTTGCACTATTTCAGTGGCAACATTATAAGCAAAAATGTTATCAACCACAACATCATTTCGGTTCCACCTTTTTCCAGTCGAGACATAACTTATTGAGATCTCTTCATTTTCATTATTTTCCTATATCTCAACATTTTCTATTGTCTCATCATTTGTTATGTCTTGAATATTATGATCATTTTCTCCTTTTCTTTTTCGAGGATTTTTATCCTTAGAACCAATTGGTCTACCACGTTTCAGACGTGGTCTAGACTCATTGGCATTAACAGTTTGTTCTGTCGGAATATCAACTCGAACTGGAGCATTTGCAGCTGGAACATGAGATTTAGTAACCCTTGAAAGGTTAGTAAATGCATCTGGCAGTTGATTTGCAATATTTTTCAAATAAATCATCTTTTGAACCTCTTGTTCACATTGATTTGTTCGAGGATCTAAATGAGATAGTGATACTGCATTCCAATCTATCTCATTTTCCAATTTCTTATGTTTCTCCCCTAATGTTGGGTATTCAGATTCATCAAAATGACAATCAGCAAATCTTGCTGTAAATAAGTCTTCAGTCATGGGTTCTAAATATTTTATAATGGAAGGAGATTCATACCCAACATATATTTCCAATCTTCTTTGGGGACCCATCTTTGTGCGTTGCGGTGGAGCAATTGGAACATATAACGCACATCCAAAAATTTTAAGGTGGGATATATTTGGCTCCTTTCCAAAAGCCAACTGTAATGGGGAGAAATCATGAAAACTGGTTGGCCTTATGCGCACAAGTGCTGCAGCATGCAAAATAGCATGCCCCCATACCGAAGGAGGAAGTTTTGTCCTCATTAGTAATGGTCTACCTATCAACTGAAGACGTTTAATCAGTGATTCTGCTAGACCATTTTGGGTATGAACATGAGCAACCGGATGTTCAACTGTTATTCCAATGGACATACAATAATCATTAAAGGATTGAGATGTAAATTCACCAGCATTATCAAGACGAATTGTCTTTATAGTATAATCTGGAAACTATGCTCTTAACCTTATAATTTGAGCCAACAATCTCGCAAAAGCCATGTTGCGAGTTGATAATAAGCACACATGCGACCATCTTGTAGATGCATCTATCAAGACCATATAATATTTAAATGGTCCACATGAAGGGTGAATTGGTCCACATATATCACCATGTATACGTTCCAGAAATATAGGGGATTCAATCCCTACCTTAGTTGCTGATGGTTTAATAATCAGTTTCCCTCGGGAACAAGCAACACAAGAGAATTCCTTAAATTGAAGAATTTTCTGATTCTTCAAAATATGTCCATGTGAATTCTCAATAATTTTGCGCATCATATTATAACCGGGATGACCCAATCGGTCATGCCAAATGATGAAATCATTATGATTAATAAACCTTTTATTTATCATGACATGTGATTCAACCACATCAATACTTGTGTGGTACAACCCAGAAGAAAGTGCAGATAATTTTTCATGCACAAATGTTTTTCCCTCTTTTATTGTAGTAATATAAAGGTATTCAACATTTCCTTCATTTGCAGTCTTAATATGATAGCCATTTTGGCGAATAGCCTTGAAACTTAACAAGTTTCTTTGAGATTTACTACAATACAAAGCATCATTCATGGCCAATATTGTTCCTCCAGGTAGTAATAATGATGCTCTCCCAGAGCCCTCAATTATTTTTGTACTATCAGATATTGCATTAACATTGGCCCCTTTCATAATTAAATGAGAGAAATATTTCTTTTCTCTTAATATAGTGTGAGTTGTAGCACTATCCAGGAGGCACATATCTCCATTACTCATCTTGAATCCAATTGAAGACTGATTTTTTTTTTTTTATCTTAATAAAATAAAAGTACATCATAAGAGGTAAGATAACTAACAACATTGCAAGAAAACTTAGGTCTTTATATTATTTTACTTTTAAAATAAAAGTGACATAAAAAAAATGATAATGAAAAGCACACAAAAACAACAACATATTATATATTATAAAATAACATCAAACTTCAGTGACAATCTTCAAAGAAGTCTTCAACCTCCAAATGAATAATATCATTGAGGTTATTAAAATCGTCATTCTTCAAAGCCAAATTTGCTTCAATATTATCATTGTACATTTGCGAAGGTTTTTCCTCAACATTATTTTCAAATGTCAAGTGTGATTCCACCCGAGCATTAGAAGAAGATGTACCACCTCTATTTGCCTTTCGTTTAAAGGAATTTTGATAAAGCCTGACAAAATGCTCAGACGTTCGACATTCATTCTTCCAATGCCCTTTCATGCCACAACGATGACAGTTGCCTCTTAAAGTATTACTTTGAGAACCCATATTGTTCTCTCTTTTATAATGAACACTACTACGATGATTATTATATCGTTTTCTGCCATTGCCACGTCCACGCACATTATTACGGCCTGAATTTTTATTTTGTCTTCTTTCAGACTGGCCATGTGCTTCTACCATATTTGCTTCCGGTAAAGGAGCAGTTCCTGTGGGACGGGCTTCATGATTTTTCAACAAAAGAGTATTATGTTGCTCAGCCACAAGAAGGCATGAGATTAAATCAGAATATTTTTTAAATCCCCTTTTACGGTATTGTTGTTGTAACACCAGATTTGAGGCATGAAAAGTAGTAAGTGTCTTTTCCAACATATCCTCGTCTGTTATATTTTCTCCACATAATTTTAATTGGGAAGTTATTTTATAAATAGCGGAATTATATTCACATACAGTTTTAAAGTCCTGTAATCGTAAGTGTATCCAATCATAACGAGCCCTTGGCAATACCGTTGCCTTAAGGTGGTCATACCTTTGCTTTAAACCAGTCCACAATTCAAGTGGATCTTTCACTGTCAAATATTCGGCCTTTAATCCTTCATCCAAATGATGACGAAGAAAAATCATAGCCTTCGCTTTGTCCTGACTCGATGCTACATTTTCCTTAGTAATGGTGGTACCAAGACCTTTAGCGTCTAGGTGAATTTCAGCATCGAGTACCCATGATAAATAATTATTGCCACAAATATCAAGTGCCACGAACTCCAATTTTGACAAATTTGACATGATGAAAAACTATCATAAAAATAGTCAAATTAGATTAAAATAATAAATTTTTAACCATTGAAATTCAAGAATGTCGTATGTAGTATTCTTCTAATAAGAAATTTTATTTTCATTAATTAATAAAATTTACTACCATCTTATATTATTTTGAGAACATATAAACTGAAAATATTTTAATGTATACTTTTGTTGGAATATGAAAATAAAAATAGTTATATCACCGAAACATACCTTATAAGAGACTTCGTGCTGATAACGTGTTATAAAATAAAGTATTATAATTTAATAACAAAGAAATAGAGAGAAAGAGTAGTAATATTTTTCTTCCAATCTTTCAATATTTTGGTGCATTTGTATCTACATATAAGATGACTATATATAGAAAGCAAGTATATTCCTAATCTTTCAAAGTCATGAAAGATATCTTTAAAGTCCTAATTAAATCTCCTAAAGTCATACTTAAAATCTTTTAAAGTCATGAAGTGTGGATTTGATACATGACATCCACACCACATTATTTACAACATATTAAGAGTTCTTCACACTTGAAGAACTCACATGAAATTTTAAGAAAAACAAAGTAACCAAAAACGTTAAGTCAAGGAGAAGATTCCGTCGAGTTGGGGGTGAAACTTAAGGAGGCTTGGACTGATTTTTGGAGAGAATTTTGGGCAGCAACTTCACGTTTGAACAAGCAAATTAAGGTATGGGTTTCTTCTCTCTTGGTCCCTTTCCCAAGAGACCCCTTAATATTCAAGATATTCACTCCAAAAACTAGGGTTGTTCCCCGTTGAATGTCCTTGTCACTAGCTCCCAATGATTCGTAGGTTGGGTTTTGTTTGCTGGTAGATTTAGGTATATGTGATATTTTTGTGTTAAATGTGAATATGTTTATGTACGTGAAATCACGAAAATGTCAACCAATGTGTGATCGAAAAAAATGATGTGTGTGTGTGCACGTTGGCAGTGAATGTACTCACTGTAGGAATTATGAATTAACATGTTCAATCTTTGTATCTTATGTGTAAAATTTGTACACAATGTGATGCTAATTGTAATGAAATATGGTTGATTGAATAAAAATCTTTTAGACAAACAAATCTATGAAAGATGCGCCTATAAAGTGTTAAAATGGTATATGAATACACCCTATGAATCAAGTGAAAACGTTGATAAAAATAAATCGAAAATGACCAAAATTTCCAGCAACTATGCATGGTTAAATTAGACTAAAGTTTAATAATGAAAATCTGGAAATTGATTACATTTTAAAGAGGCGAGGCCACCAGGATTCGAACCTGTGACCTCACCCTTTGGCTACTGGAATTCGTTAGAAAAGGAGACGAAAATGGGGCTGGGGGGAATCGAACTCGGGCCACTGGTTTGGGAAAGGAGAGGAAAATGATTTAATTAAATAAATGGGAGGCGTGGGAATTGAACCCACGACCTCCAGGTAGCGAGTTAAGGAAGAGAAAATAAAGAAAAGTAAATGTGAGGCGTGGGAATCGAACCCACAACCTCAAGGTTGGAGAGGAGAATGGAAAATTTAAATAAGAAAATAAAGTGTGGCTGTGGGGGCTCGATCCCACAACCTCACTGCCAAAGCGCCTAGTTAAGAAATCTTTAATTAAAAAAAAAAGATAGGAGGCTGTGGGGGTTCGAACCCACAACCTCACAGCCTAGCGAAATTAAAACTAAAATAAGGAGGATGTGGGGGTTCGAACCCACAACCTCCCAATGTCCAGCGAAAATAGAGAATAAAATGAAAGAGGCTGTGGGGGTTTGATCCCACAACCTCTTGGTTTGGGCGACAAGGGGCCATATGATGTTAATAAAAAAATAAAAAGGGGTTGTGGGGGTTCAAACCCACTACCCTTCGGCCAACTTAAGAGGAAAACCAAGTAGAAAATCTATGATACAATGTTAATGTTGTGGTTCAATTTAGAGTCCCAATATCATGGATATTAAAAATAAAATCAATGAAAAATGTAAATGTTATCCAACTGATTCGAATTTGGGTTTCCTTGCCCAAACTTCCGTATTGATACATAGGTAATACGTGAACAAAATATCCAAGAATAATGCCACCTACTTAGATCGAAATCAAGATCTTGGCATATATACAAGATCCATAAGTCTTGTACTACATAATCTTAGAAAAGTATGAATCACTTAACGAATTATGAATGAAGCCTCATGGCTTGTGTGTATAGACTCATAAACCTAGCATACGTTTTAAAGAAGTGAACCTAAGATGTATGTAATGTAATGATGTAACCCTAGAAAGGTTAAGTATGAGTGTAAAACACACTACATGGCCTAGTGCATTGGCATACGATGAAAATGATTATTATGTAATGAAATGACGAAACCCTAGAAGGGTTAAGTAAGGGTGTGAAACACACAAATGGCCAAGTATATTGGCATATGATGAAATGAACATTCACGTAAAATGGGGTGAGTAATTATGAAGAGCAAATGTGCTAATGTTAATGAATGTGGTGACAACATGATATGAGGCTAATGTAAAAGATGAGAACAATCTCAAATGAGCCTAAGTATATGTTACCAAAACGTACTCACCTATGAGAGTGTAAAGTTAATGAAGAGACCAGTCTGTATGAACACTCTAATGAAAGTATTGAGATTAACACACTTAATACTAATGATGAGATGAGAAATCATCTAATGATCTATGATGTCCTCATACTAGAAGCCAGCTTCCATGACGTATTAGTTGAATGTAATGGAACTTTATACTGAGCACCGATAGACTAGCTATGAGCGGTGATGCCTTCTTTAGGAAAGGGCGGAGGTTCACGTAACTCTTATGAGATGAGACTGTCCGGCTTGCCGGGTATGGGTCTCCTTATATCTCCTGGTCTTCGAACCTATACTGCCAATACAGGGATCTGGCGGGGTTAAATTCCCATGTACACTAGCATGTTTTTGGGTCACTTTGGCCGGTGATTCCACCTCTTTTTTGTGTGGGGGAGACACTGGATTTCATGATGCTCACATGATTTATGTCGGTTAAAGTAAAAGTTCCCAATGAATGAATGAGGCCAGCCTCAAATGAAGCACATAATGAAATGAATGATACCAAAGGTGTTAGGATAGGATGATCAAGAGGTGAGCTAGACTCAGGTAATGACATTAGGTTATTCTTGATCATTGAACAGCAAACCCAATGAAAGCCTTAAACTACACCCTAGGTATAGCTGGTGTTCACACTGGCCTATGAAAGAAATGAAATGAAGTACGTATGAATGAATGAAGCAGACTCTGTGTTTGCTAATGTAGACTCCCTAGTTGAGGTCCCATATGTTGAGCCCTCATTTTGGAAAGTCTTAATGTCAAGTCCATGATTCCAAGGTCTCATGGCATATGAATGATATGAAAGAAGCTATGTGCTATATGTTATGTGCTATGATATGTGCTATGTGTATGATGTTATGTGTTATGTGCAATATGATAATTATGATGATGCATGTTACTATCATGGCATGACTTTCCTAATCCAAATTTGGAAAGCTCACTGACTTTCCTAATCTCAATTTGGCAAGTCCACTGACTTGACCTTTCATAATCATGTTGTTAGGAAAGAGCTATATTTTCTCATGCATGTCCTTGGTGTGTGCTTGCATATACCCATACTTAGTATAAGTGTGTACTAACCCTATACAACTCTATAATTTTAGGTGCAGGCACAGGTGGACGCTAGAGCTACAGGTTAAAGCTGAAGCTATCCGTATCGAGCATTCATCCGGACTTGGTAGGCCCTTATGCTTTCGAGGATGCTGCCATTTATATTCTAGCTTAGTTTTAGAGTTGAGCTAGTGGATCATGTTCCACTAGTGTTTCTTTCCTGTTTTATTCAGACATTGTATTGGTGCCATTTTGGCAAGTACATCTTTATTACTATATTATACTATTTTTTTCATTTGAGGATCTTAATTTTAGATGGTTGATAGTGAACAATTATGTAATGATGAGAATGCTTAATAAGTATGTTAAGAAACAAAAAGTTTCAAATCTTCCGCTAAAATTAACCTAGATGAAGTAAGAATGACGTATGTAGGCTTGTCTGCAACCTCTGAGAGGTCAACGACGCCGGTCTCGTCTGGGTTCTAGATTCCAGTCGTGACAATCTTAACATTTCTTAATCCTCAAACTTTGAGATTATTACTCAAAACATTATCTTAAAAGAGATGGTGATCAAAAACTCATGATGAACTTATTTGGAAATTAAGTTTTCCTTCTCATCGTAAATGTGAAACATTAACTCTTGGAAATACTTAATTCCCATATATTCATTTTGAAAAATAAAACTCAACTATCTTCATCCTCATACTCAAGTACTCAATTCTTAAAACATGTTCTAAAAGTTTGTAAATGACTTCTCAAAATTGACTCGAAAGGTTCTCTTAAACTTGACTCTTAATCTTTTCTTGAATTTGAAATGTGAATTCAAGAATTTATAATTTGGATATATGGATTTCTCAACGATTAGATGTAGTTTTAATATTTATAATCAGGAAGAGAGCATGGATACGTTTTCAAAGAACATAGACAGAACGAACGCCGAAAAAAAGACAAGGGTAGGAGACCCTTTCGCACTGAGTGTGGGGGGCGCAAGATCCTAAACTACAAAGCACCACTTCTGGTGCACTATTGGCGTGATGCGTCGCCCCAAACCCTGCCCAGAAAACCCGATGAATTTTCCTCTTCAATTTTTGGCTCCAATTCACCTAGAATTGATTGATTTCTGCAAAATTCTCTTAGAATCGTATACCCAACCTAAGTAAACAAAAATCTACTAAAAAACAACTCTCAAACTCGTAACATTCACCTCAAGAAATCATCAAATTCCATTATTCAAAATTTAAGAATGACACATCAAGAAATTCGTCAAGAACCTCAATACATGGATTATCATGAACAAAAATAACTCAAGAAAATCATGATTGACGCGAGGATGAACGAACCCATCACTATGAAAGCTTACATACCTCGTAAGGATCAAATCCTTGGTGAAATTTGTTGAAGATTGTAAGAATCTTAAAGGAACGCTTGAACTTTCTCCTTTTTCTCCTCTTGAACTTCTCTCTAAAACCCTAAGTGTGTTTAGGATTGCGAAAACTCATCTCAATCAGTTTATAACCCTATTTGGTTGAAAAAAATGCTTAAAGCTAATGGGGTAAGGAAAAGACCAAAATACCCTTCCTTAATCGGACAAGCTGAACTGAAACAAACATATCTCCCTCATCTGAAGTAGGAATTTAGAAAACTCGATAGCGTTAGAAAGAGAACTCAGAGATATTTTATTTGAAATCATGGGCCACTTAAATCATACTATGTTGAAAGTTATGAGCATTTGAAGTTGACCTAAAACTCACAATTGAAGTCGAACTTGCACAAATCTCAAATTAACTCTTTCCAATTTAGTCTTTCTAAAATTATCTCTTTATAATACCGAGGTATTACACGTCTTAACTAATCTAGTTGGAGAGAGTGGATTAATTAATGAATTGGGTTGTTTGGTTATGTTTTTCTCGTTGAGGTTCAAAATAACTCACTTGAAACATAATAATTGATTGAGATATTACTATTTCATTCAAAACCTAGCCTACCACTGAGATTCATCACCTTTAAGTAACTAGTAATCACCTGTTACGCGAAAGTAGCATTCAACTTATCGCACTCATAAGGTCTACTCTCCACTTGTTTAATACTTGTGTTAGCTGTCTTAAATTGGTTACCCAAATCCCCCCATTTGATATTAGTTATTAATACTTTGTGATTTACTTTAATGTTTCGAAACCTTTACTTTTACAAATGATTAGGACACAATTTTACTTCTTAATATAAATATCTATTGTATCACTCCATGTGGGATCGACCCTAGCTCTTAGTTGGGTTTCTACTTGTTAGGACAATGTTTTCTACAAATAGGGTATTAAAACCTTGTTTTTGGTGTTAGACATTATTAATATTGTTCTACTTTTGTTTGGAGATTGATTTTTGCCAACTTTAGCAATCAATAAATTTCCGAATTTGTTTTGAAGTTTTATCTTGCAATTTCAAGTTGATTTTCTGGGTTTATTCTTATTGTGGAAGTAAGTCCATGATTTCTTCTTTAAAAACTATGAATTGTGTTCTTGCTTGCATAGGTAACTAAATCCACAACTAGGGTTGTGGGAACCATGGGTAATTAACAAAGTAGACCTAGCAAATAAGCAATTCTCAAATAGTTTCTTGCATGTATTGATAATTCTTTCGTTTAGAAGTCTTTTTAACGAGTGCACGCGTTAGAACTAGCCTTGTTGCTACTTGACGGACCAAGGAGGTAGTAATAGGAAAAGAATTATCAACATAGATTTAGTGGTATACTATTTAATAGACTAGTGTCGATTGGTGCAAAGTAATAACTAAGCCATACATCGACTATGATGTCTAATATGAGGTAAATATAAGGTTTAGTAGTTCATACACACGTAGACGGACGAAGGTACAGGGTGAAATTCTCTAGATGCCGGACCAAGGATTTAGAGATACATAAATTACCACTTTACATGCAAAACACTAGGGAAGAATTGCTATTGCTAGAAATATGGCGTTATGAACCTATGGGGAACACATAAACCTTAGTTAGTCTCACAATTTGATAAAAACTCAATATTTTACTTTTTCTCACTTGTTAACTTAGAATTGTTTAAGAAACTTGTTTCATATTACCCCCCCCCCAATTTATTTACTTGCTTTCGGAAAGACCTTGACTAAATAGACGTGATTGTGAATTGAAGTTAAATTAAACCATTTTTCCTTGTGGGATCGACCTCAACCTACTAGTTGGATTCTTTACTTGATTACGACCGCTTATACTTCTTTAGGGAGATGTAATTTGAGCGTATCAAATGCTTGGACAGTATTATTCACTCGAAAGAGAGTATAAGTTGCGATGTTATAAGCCAATAGCAGTAGAAGTGCCTAGAGTTAGAAGTATGTATTTAGAAGTGTATTAACCTTAGAAATGAAGATAGTTATATAGTAGAGTATGTAAGTTGCAACCATATACTTAGTAAGTCATTAACAAAGTGTTTTCCGTTATGTGTTGACTAAGGAGTAATAATTCTTTTTTCTGAATTTCATGATGGAAGGTAGAAGAATAGTTATCGGTAAGGATGAATTAAGGTATACTTTAACTAGAAAATAATTTATTTCAATGTGCCATTGCATTAGTAAAGACCAAGTATAGGTTTTCTATTGAAGGATTGAGTATTCATCAGTTGATAGATCTAAGATAGGCCTATGATTTTGAGGAGAGGGCCTCATGATGATAATATATAAATAGGTAGGCTCAAGCCTCAAAGATATAGATTGAGTACTTTTTATTAGTTCTTACGGGTGATTGTTTCTTAATTTTATCTGGTAGCCGTAAATAGTATAAGATGTGAGCAATTATATTGATGTCCGTGTTTAGAACTAGTCACTTAGCTTGATATTTGATATGAGTGTCATGATAAAAAAATGTTGGCAACATATGGGTGATGATATTAGTTTTGAGAATTGATCTAGTAGGTTTGATATAGAGTAGGTGAGGAATTACGGAGTTAGTTTGCAATGAATGAGTGGTACAAGTTGCGTATCATGACCCTTAGATGAGAGCAATGAAGTATGGCTAATTCATTAGATTAACAAGGGTATTAACAGGTGTAACCGAGATCATATGTAGTGAAATGAGGTTCATATTGAGATTATGAGTTTTTTTGTGCCAAGATAGTATAGTTGAGTTGTCCATATGGAGTAGGCTGATGTAATTAATGTTTATTACCCTTAAGAGTTTTGTCAGAGAGATCATAGATAGTCAATGATGAGTCTCTTGAATATAGCTCAAGTTTCCTCTAATTAGGTAGATATGAACTTGTAAGTGCGGTATTAGTGGGCAAAGAAGGACAAGTCAGACTCTTTAAAATTAGATTAAGCGGATGTATAAAATAATGTGGGTAACAATTACAGAAAGACTTCTATATAAGTAGGAAAATGTTACGAGAAACAACTTAGAAATAAGTCCTAGAAGGAAACTTCGTATTTGCACACAGGGAAGGTTCTGTAGAGATGAGATTAGAATTTCCCGAGTATTAGAGTAAAGTGAATATAGACTATTTTAGAGATGATGGAAAAGATCTATACCTTTAAAGTATTAGCTTCAGACTTAAGGGGGAAATGACAAGATAAGAAACCAAGTTAAGTGTTGAGATTCAAATAGTAATGTGTTCAAAAAGAGTTACAATGATATATCGATTCATTCACAATCTATGGTATTCCTGAAAGTATATTCATTACAACATCCTATTAATGTTTCTAGTACTAGAATTGTGTCCATGACCTATGCTCATAAACTTCAAACAGATTCACATATATGCTCATTTCCAGATTGAGGGGCAAAAACTTTAGCCCATTGATCTCAATCTTACTCCATAAAATTGTGAATATTACGCTCATAATATGAATCTACTCATATAATCATCCATATTTCATAGTATGCTTAGCCTCACGAATTGATGATTTACCCTTTTAATGGATAGCAATATAAAATTATGTCATGCATATTCATATATAAGATTTCATAAATGAATCATGGTTAGATCTTTCACTCTAAGCTCTCTCAGTATCCTTTTGGTTTTGATGTTGATGTTGATGATATTAGTTGAGTAAGGATGGATGGGAGAGAGTTGATGTTTCTATTGTGATGCTTAGAAGGATCATGTCATGACTTGTAATCTTGAAATCTTATTGAGTGTTCGTACCATGTGTTCTCTAGTCGAGTTTCATAACTCTGAGTATGTATCAGTTCCTCCTGTGTTAGTAGGCAAGCTCAGAAGTCAAAAGAAGTAGTGATAGTAACACATTTCCCTTCCATGCTCAGTTCAACCATCATTCAAGGATGAATGATGTAACATCTTGTAACTCGTAATAGCTAAGAATAAGTTAAGAAACTAAAAATAATCACTTTTGTAAAGAAAGGGGAAAATCTGGAAAATTTCCTAAATTAAGAAAGTAAGTTTTGGTCATTTTCAAACGGCCATAACTCCTAGCTCATGATGAGTTAGAGGTAGTTCTTGATATTGTTCGAAAGCCCTTGGAGATATATTTCCAACTCTGCCAAGTTTATGCATTTTGTATATCGTATGAGGGAGATATGTCTATCGGAAGTTGGGATGTTGGATTGAGGAAGGTCCCAATCTGGATTTAAGGAAGGGCAAACTAGTTTTTTAACCAATGAATTTCATATTTCGTTTTAGGGATTTATTTGGGGTAGAAAAACATTTAGTTCAGTTTCAGAAAATCAAAATCATGCTTAGGACTTGGAGAAGAGAGAAAAAAAGAAGAAAAGGGAGAAAAGTCAAGAATTTGCCAAGAACGTCAAGGTTTTGCAAGTGGAATTTGTTGGGGGTGATCCCTATCAAGGTATGTGAGATCTTTTCGTGTTGGGTTAGTTCACCCACACACAGACTTGTATATATTCAGCGATTTGAGTAAGGTTGAATGATAAAAAGTGAAGTTCTTGAAGAACATTGTTGAATTCTTGTTGGTTGAGTTGTTGCATGCCTAGTGTTGATTTGATTTGTGTTTCTGGGTTGTTTTTCAAGTCAAATCTGTTGGGTATTGAGGTTACTAATGATCATATGTGTTTGGGGAACGAATCATGGAAGTTTAAAGGGTTTAGAGATGAAAGATGGAGAAGAAAAGTCGAAACGCCTGTCCGTAGGGCCTCAGGGCGCCACGCCTCCCATAGCCCCATAGGAAAATCTCTGTCCGTAGGGCCTTGGGGCAGCGTGCCATCCAGAGAACCCCAACTTGGCCTCTGAAGTTTGGCGCCTGGCACCCCACGCCTCTCAGAGCGCCAAAGACGCCAGTGCACCCCATTCATTCCCCATCTTTTCGTACTACTTCCTAAGTGATGTACCCATGTTTCCTAGTTGATTCCAGCACTCTAAGGTGCATCTAAATATCATAAAATCATCCATAAGCATGAGATCATGAAACTTGAATCCATAATCCAATTCAAGGAAAGTTAAGATCAAAGTCAAAGAAGTTAAGAGTTAAGTCTAAAGATTAAGAAGTAAGTCAAAACAAAGTTTCTTAAAGTTTCAAGAGTCTTTATTAAACGTTTAAACTTCATTTTAAGGCTCAAGTTTCAAGTTAAGTATAGAGTAAAGAGTTGAAGTTCTTCCTTCAAAGAAATAAAAGGGAACTAAGTATTCCCTAAGAGTTAATTGAAGGCTCAATTTTCAAGCTAAGTAAAGAGTAAAGAGTTGAGTTCATTTCTCAAAAGTTATAAGGGGACTAAGTATTCTCTAAGATTTTATAAATTTTTTCACATTTAAGATAAGAGGAAACTAAGATTTCCAAAAGAGTTTTGAGCAAGAAAAGGGAACATTGATTCCAAGAGAGCTTTTTAAAGCTAAGTGTTGAGCAATTTTATCAACCCAAAGAAAGAATGTTAATTTTAAAAGCATGAGCTAAAGTATATTTTGGGAGTAGTATTGAGCACCGATGTGGGGATGAGAGTTCATATTAACTCAAGTCTCCATGAAAACCATAGAGCCATCATGAGTATTAACGGGTCATACTTTTTTGATGATCACGTAAGTTAAGCTAGTAGATCCACTGAGTTAAGGAGTTCTATGCGACGTTAAAGTATAGGACAGTTCTGGCAGCATGGGCAAGACGCTATATCACCACTTAGGCTCATAGTGGGGGTTTTCGGTTACAAAATCTCCCACAGAAACTATATTACTTCATATATCAGTAAAGTTGAGTTTTTTATTGCATTTTATTTAATGAGATAAGTGTTTTCATTGTTTTTACAAGCTTTTATATATATTACATATGTCTTCATGTTTTATATTAAGTTAAGTTACTCAGGAGTTGAGTAGAGCCAAGGTAAGTATTTCTTCTTACTCTTTTCAAACTTAAGTTTTGTTAGCATTCCAACTCGCATACTCGTACATTCAATGTACTGATGTCAGTTGGCCTGCATCGTATCATGATGCAGACGCAGGTAACCAGGATCAACATCATCTAGTGCCTCATTGATCAAGCAGAGCGCCCGAAGTCAGTGGTGAGCCTCCATGTATTCTGAAGGACACATATTTACTGTTTTTCAGTCTTTTCATTTATAGAATGTTGTGGGGTTTGTCCCAACATTCATCTTAGTATTATAGAGGCTTCATAGAACAGATAGTCAGTCAGATAGATCAGTTTTGAGTCTCTCTTTATCTTGCATTTCAGATATTCTATTTTGATACTTAATTTCCATTTTGGCCAAGACATTTATTTTAAGTTGTCCTTATGAGAATGATTCTTGCTTTATATTGAGTTAAGTATTCCGCTGAGTTAAGTAAGCCAAGCCAAAGGTTTGCCCAAGACCAACTGTAACATTTCGAAAAATCACATGTCTAATAAAGATCCCAGTATGTCCTTAAGAAAGCTTATTAGTGGTACTTAGGCATCCAATGCCCAATATTGAGAAATATTGGGCATAGTATAGAAAAATTGGCGAAGAGATATTAGCCAATTTTCTATATACGAATATGAAATATACTTTTTGGGTTGTCATACCCCTATCCAAGATTGATGTTCAATAAATGTATCTGCAATAAAGACCCTAAGCTAATATAATTGGCACTATGTACATATAAACCCACAACCAACGTGTGAGGTATGAGGCATCCAAGTGTCAAGCCTAGATACCATTCCACATGACCATCTAAAATGATCATGTATATTAAGCAGTGCCCAAGGACATGATGAGGGTCCTTGGGACAATAAGTAAACATTCCCAAAGGAACCATAAATAATAGTTAGTTAGGAAAGTACAAGCAACCCATGTGCAAACACATGGGGAGATACGTCCAAGAGGGGACCACACTAACCGAATTTGGTTAGTGTAGTTAGGGGGCAGTCATGCACATGGGTTCACCCATGTGGGGCCTAGCTCTCTATCTAATTCTAGACTCTAACCTACTGCCCTAACTATCTAACTAACCTAGGACCAAACGAAATAAACTAATTAGTGCACCCGACAACCTAAGACTTAACCGGGTGATACTAACCTAGTAACTAGTTAAAGAGACAACCTAGTACCTAACCTAGGATGGTCCAAAATGTTGGTTATGGTCCTAACAACTTAGGGATACTTTAGTAATTACCCTAGGTTACTTAATTAATTAATTTATCAACTTAATTAATTAATTTAAATGGACAAAACCGAAATCACAAAGCAATTTCCAGATTTCGGTTAAGACAAGCAAAAGACAACCTAGTACCTAACCTAGGATTGTCCAAAAGGTTGGTTATGGTCCCAACAAGTTAGGGATACTTTAGTAATTACCCTAGGTAGTTTAATTAATTAATTTATCAACTTAGTTAATTAATTTAAAGGGGAAAAACCAAAATCACAAAGCAATTTCCAGATTTCGGTTAAGACAAGGAAAAGACAACCTAGTACCTAACCTAGGATGGTCTAATGGGTTAGTTATGGTTATAACGACTTAAGGGTACTTTAATAATTACCCTAGGTCACCTAATTAATTAAAATAACAATTTAATTAATTAATTTAAATGGTCAAAACGAAATTCTTACACTAACGTAGTACAACTCAAGAAACATCCTAGTACTTAACCTAGGATGGTCCAAAAGGGTTAATTATGGTTCCAATGACTTAGGGTACTTTAGTAATTACCCTAGGTCCATTAATTAATTAAATTAGCCATTTAATTAATTGATTTAAAGGGTCAAAACGAAATTCTTAGGAAACATTTCAGATTTGACTAAGTATTGTCCTAGTTCTAGTCAATCTAGGAGGGGATTTTTAGTAATTAATTTATTTATTTATTTAATTAACTTATTGAGCCTTAGTTGAATGAGTCAATATCAGTTCCTAAGACTTAGACTCACGTTAAACTCAAACAAATACACGACGTAAAACAGTAAGCAAGCGAGCGAAAGAAAAACAGAAAATTCCATTGATTCTCCTAGGCGATTCCAAGGTTTCTCCATGTTTTTGTTCAAGGTTGTCTTCGTAGATTAAGTTCTAATTAAGGTATTGGTTTATCACCTGGACTTCTTTCTCCAAGAGAACTTTCTTTCCAACGAGTCAAAGATCTTGAAAACTAGGGTTGTTCCCCTATCGTCAAACTCCTTGTTCCTAGTATCCTTTTCGATTTCAATGTTGAATAGGTTAGAGATCATGTTGTTGGTATGTGGTGCAGGCTGATTTTATGTGTAATGTTCTTGAATGATAAATGTCGATTAACCTATGAATTTGTGATCGTATAAAGTTAAGTGCTTAAAACGTGAATCATGAATCGACGACGTGTTAGTTACACCAGTAATTATCTAAGTGTTGGTGTGTTTGTCCAAATGTTGTATTTCTGTTTTTGTAACGTTATGAAGATGCTAAAGTCATCAAGTATTAATAAGATGCTTTCCAATATGTCTTAAAAACGTTACCCTAAAGTCATGAACTAAGATTGGTTAAAAGAATGATACTATGCTAAGATGTGTCTGAAAATGTTAGGTATGAAGATGATTACGGTTTGTTGTGCATACCTACTGTTAATGTGACTTGATGATGATGTTGTGTTCGTTAAATGATCATATTATACTGTCCAAGATGTCTAAAAAAGTTATCGCTAAAGCGATGAACTAATATTGGCTTAAAATACATCCCATGAAATCACATCTTGAATGAATTGCCAATAAATTGGCTAACACTACATTGTCAAACAAGTTGTAGGGAATTGGCTATAATAAAATTATGTTAAATGACTAAAACTATTGGCTAATGAATAATATACATATCCAACCAAGCATGAAAGAATGTAAAATTGGCCTATGCCAACAAAGATGGTTATGTAGTTTAATATCCCAAATCTTGAGCCAATACTAATCATATGCCGATCTTGTGTAGTTAGAGTATCAAATGATAATATAAGCACTTCTAAAGTAATATCAATGAATCCATAACCAAGGGTATGACATTCATTGGGACAACTCCCAACATGCTCCACAAGAATGAACTATGAACACATGAAACTCATTGAATGAAGAGCTCATCGTCCATAAACGATGATATGAAGCTACTACACTAAAGTAACTAAGTAACGTGAGTTATAACATAATTAAAGGGGTCTAAATTAAGTAAGTGACCATAATGGGGTGTTAAAGGAAGTGAGACAAGTCTTACTTACACCAAAGCTAATTTGTTAAAAGAATACTCACGAATGAAGGTGTTAGAATATGTGAGACTAGTCTCATTAACACCTAAGGATGATATGTAAGGACAATTCACATTCATAAATGTAAGTAAGGATGATATGTAAGGACAATTCACATTTCATCAATGTAAAGTAAGGATTACAAGTCATCAAAAGAGTAAATAAATCTCAATCACATTCTATATGTAAGTGTAAGGACAATTCACACTTAATACGTAAAGAAGAGATGAGAAATCATCAAATGATCTATGACTACCTCATGCTAGAAGCAAGCTTCGATGATGTATGAGTTGAATGTAAATAGGAACTTTAAACTCAGCACCGATAGGCTAGTTATGAGTGGTGATGCCTTCTTTCGGGAAAGGCGGAGGTTCACGTAATTCTCATGAGATGAGACTGTCCACCAAGCTGGGTATGGGTATACCTAAATCTCCTAGTCTTTGAACTATGTTGCCACCATAGGGAACTAGCTTGGTTCGAACCCAATAAGCTAGCATGTTTTGGTTTCACTTTGGCCAGTAACTCCACCTCTTTTCGGTGTGGGGGAGACACCGGATTTCATGATTCTCACATGATATATGCCGGTTAAGGTTGAAGTTCCTCAAAGTATGAAAGATAATGAAATGAACGATACCGAAGGTGTTTGTGCAAGACAATCAGGAGGTGAAACCAGATTTAAGTAATGACATTAGGTCATTCTTGGTCGTTGCACTTCATGATCCCGATGAGAGTCTTAAACTTCATCCTAGGTATAACTGGTGTTTAAATCAGCCTACAAATGATTGAAATGAATAATGTGAAGTATGAATGAATGAATGAAACAGACTCTGTGTTTGCTAAAGAAATCCCTCAGGTTGAGGTCCCATATGTTGGGCCCTCACTTGAGATGCCTTAATGCTACATCCACGATTCCAAGGTCTCGTGGTTAGGAAATGTATAATATATGAAACATGAAATGTATGTTATGTGAACCTATGTGTGTATGATGTATGACATATTCATGGTATGACCTTCCTATTACGAATTAGGCAAGTCCAGAGATTTGACCTCCTAAGAAAGCATGTTGATTAGGAAGAGCCATGGCTTATAATGACTTCTTATATGATGCCAATAAAAGGAAGTAGAAACATAACATTAACTAAATAACCCATAACTTCCCAAACATGAAAGTAATGAAATCAATGGCATGATCAATAGAGAATGGCTTATGAAATGTAATGAATATATAGTGTAAAGAATGACTCACTATAAGGTAGGGAAATCATTCCTTAGTCCTTGGATTACTTACAACAATTCATTGTGGGTATGAGACTACAATGAATCATTGCACTTGTAAGTAAAACATAGGACCAAAGGAATTATTGAACTACACAAGAAGAAGAAGAAAAAGACTGAAAAATAAACTAAGTCCCAAGGAAAGAGCTCTCGGGTTTGGAGGATCAAAATTTCCAATCTTCGCTCGAGTTGTTCTAAAATTATGTTGATGATACTAATGTCTTGTAATCATATATAAAATGAGTTGTGTGCTTTGAATGCATTAAAATACATCATATTCATACCACAATTCACAACTAACGAATTAGGAAAGTCTAATGACTAGACTTTCCAGAAATGACATGTTGCTTAGGAAGAACATTCATTGATCATGCATAGCTTTATGTGTATGTGTGCATACACCCATACTTAGTACAAGTGGTGTACTAACCCCCTACTATTTACTATTTTTATAGGGTCAGGTCAGAGGACAGATTCACAACAGTTGCAGCGGTTTAGACTTCAGCGTTTCTCCAAACCATTTGGTAGATCCTCTTGATTTCGAGGATGTTACAGTCTTAGTCTAGCTTTAGATATAGACATAGCTAGTGGATGTTGTCCCTAGAGTTTCTTTCACATTTCATTTTGAACCTTTTGATGTAAGGCCGTTTTGGCAACTTAATATATTCTATTAATCGTTTGTTTTGAAATGTTCTTGATATTAGATGGTTGTCTATTGATGTTGAGATTAGTATATAACGTTTAATATGTAATTAATATATGAAGTCTAAGTAAACTTCATACATATAAAAAGTTTTAAATTTTCCGCAAATTTAACTAGATGAATGTGATGAATGCAAGATGAGGCTTGTCTGCGACCTCTGAGATGTCAACGACGCCGGTGCCGTTTCAGATTCAAGAATCCGGGTAGTTACACCAACAATGGTCATTGGGTGTCGGCCATATCCAGGGTGTAGACTCGGGGCGTGACAAATGATCCCAAGGAGGAGATATTGTAAAGTAGGATAGCCGGACATGAAAAAATTTATCCTGCTTCTCATATCCGCCGCCATCCTCGGAGTATAGTAGGATAGCATAGTAAACATAAGTTTGTACTCCTGCGCACTCATAGCTTTGTGTTTTACATTCCAAGACTATCTCACCTTAGCTTCCTTATCTCTCGGGGAAAGAAGCGCCCCAACAAAGCATTCTCAAATACAACCCATCTTAGAAGTGGTTCCCGCTTTGCCATGTTCTTGTTCCTCTAATCATACCATATCCTAGAAACATCTGTGAGTTGATATGAGGCTAACTCTACATGCTCTACATCAGCAACACGCATAACCTCAAAACACTTTCTGAAGCTCTTCCCTAAAGTTCTACAGATCCTCAATGATTTTTTACCTTGTGAACTGTGGGGGATCATCCTCAAAAACTAGAGTATTCTAGATGTATCATTCATATCTTGACGATCAACTACTTATTGACTAACTTGATTTGCCACGACCTGAGTCAATATCTTAATTGCATTATGAACTCAAGATTGGTGACATCTCCTCCAAGGAGTTCACTTATGGTGAATTAGGAGCTTCTTAAAATTGAGGATTAAAACTCCTCCTAGTGGGACGTTAAATAGATCTTCATGGAGGCATGATCGGAAAAGAAACGCGTAAGCTCGAGTTGGAAGAAACTTTTATAGAGCTGAAATATATTGCATAAACATGAGTAAGAAGAAGGGGAAAGTTCCTAAATATTGTAGCTTCCTTATTATGGATGTGGCGTGATTTATATCAATAAGAAGGACTCTTCTAGACATGGCTTCATAGACACCCTATGACTCTTGAAATTTGTGACTGATACCATGTTTGCCTTATTTCAAGTTTGGAGTAAATATTTATAGCCAATTTTCCAGAGACTACCTTATTAGAGTTTTTTGAGTCTATGAACATCGGATCCAATCTACGGTCCATAGATTGAACTACGACCCATACTGTCAAACCGTCAAAAACTTCAGAGAGTCTAACTTTTGGTATCAAATTCTTACGAATAGTAGGAACTCCCACATGCCATAGTTTAGACCAGTAGAATGGAAAAAATTGTATAAATTCTATAGATTGGATCTACAGTCCGTACAAGCTTATAAGGATGATAGATTGGACCCTTAGAATGAAATTTTGAGCCTTAAAATTCAATATAAAGTCCACAGATCAGATCTACGGTACTTAGAACAAACTATGAACCATAGATAGACCTCTAGATGGTTTTTTGTCAGTTTTTAAGAAGGGTAGTTTAGTCTTTTACCATCCCTTCTAAGCCTAAACCACGATCCTTTTTCACTTAATTAAGGGCCTAAATAGTGCTAAAACATTTTTTAACACTTAAAAGATTCAGAGGAAGGATTCAAGAAGAAACAACCTAGGGTTTTCTAACATTCTTTGAATTTTGTAGATTTCACCAAGAACTTTGTTCTTCCTAAGTATGTAAGGCTATCATATTGATTGATTGAGTTTTTCCTCATGCTCTACGTATACTTTCTATCGATAAAAGACTAATCTAGGATTCTATTTTAGTTTTGAGTATTCTTAACATGAGTCGTTGAATTCTGAGTTGTCATTCCTAATTTTTGAGTTGTTATATATTATGCATTGAGATTTTTGACTTTATTGTTTATCTCTAGTTTTCAGCATGAACCCTATCATTTGAGTATTCATTGAGGTATTGTTAAGAATCTTTTTAACCGAACATTTATCTTACATTGATTTATGAGAAAGTAAAAAGGTGTTTTGAGGAAAGTTTACAAAGACATTTCAAGTAAAGTTTGAGGGAACTATTGATTTCCAAATTTATTATTTTTGCATTGAGAAAAGAGAACCTTTTAATTCTAAACGGGTAATGAGCTCAGAGTTATTTCAGAGAAATTACCTCTTTTACGAGGATATTTTGAGAAAATGCCTCAAATTGAGAAAAAGTATGTTTTATACATAATATTGAGCACCAATATGGGGATGAGTTCAGAAAACTCACATTCTTCATAAACCATGTAGCCAACATGGGTAAAGGATCATACTTTTTAGTTGACTTTTTATTACTTTCGAGCAAAGCTTTAGTGGGTCCACTTAGTTAAGATGATCTATACCTCGGTAAGGTATAGGTCAATTCTGGCAGCGTTGGCGAGACGTTGTATCATCACATAGCTTACAATGATGGTTGTCGGTTAGAGAATCTCCTAAATAAGAATAAAAAGTAATTGATTGTATTTTTATACACATCCTTGAATTAGTGTGTTTTATTGATTAGGCTTTAAATATTTCATATTTTTAAGTGAGTATTCTTCCAACCATATCAGTTAAATTATTTACTTATTCAGGTTTATTACATACTCATACATTTAATGTACTGATGTCATTAGACCTGCATCTTTCTATGATGGAGATACATATGTTCAAGCTGATCAACAGGCCCTCCGTTGAGATCAATCGGCATTCCGATTTGCTTTTAGTGTGCCTCCTTCCATTCTAAAGGACTCCCCCTTTTCCTCTCAGTTTAGTCTTTTTAGGGCGTTGCTGGTCTTGTCAAGTTATTCATATTGAACAATAATCTCATATAAATATAAATATATATATATATATATATATATATATATATATACGAGATTAAATTTCTATTGATTTAACACAAGTCACTTAACTATATTTATTTTCTTTTATATTTCCTTCCCTACCAAAAGGGGAGAGATCTAGCGGAAAATTAATTTATTCATTCTTCTTCTCCAACTTTCTATCTTTTACCTTTTATTTTTGGTATTTATCAAATTATGTAATCATGAATATATATTTTATTGTATTTCTATTTAATTATGCATTAAAATAAATTAGGAATAAAACTTATGAAGTTTCCAAATGAAGTAGAAATACGATGGACCATATTTCTGTATATTTCACATTGTTATTAAATTAATTCTAAAACAAAGTAGGAATGTAACTTATTGATTTCCCCCATTAGCTAGGAATACAATTTATTATTTTTCTAAATGAACAAGAAATATAATTAGAGATTTTTCTCAAAAACTAGGAATACAATTATAGATTTTTCACAAGAACTAGGAATACAATTTATTAAGTTTCCAAATGAATTAGAAATACAATATATTAATTTTCTACGTGAACTAGGAATACAATTTATTTATTTTCCAAATATAATGAACTAGGAATGCAATTAATTAATTTTCTATTAAGGTAGAAAATATGGTAGGTCATCTCTCTATAAAGTTTCCTGTCATTCCAAACTTATTATTCACTCTTTTTTCCCTATTTGTGCTCTTTTCAAGAACTCAAAAAAATCTCAATATTGTTCTTTGTTTAATTTTTTCTTTTATTATTAGTATCAAAATATTAGTAACTCACATGTTTCTTCTCTTGGTCTTGTTATAAGTAATGTTAGTGATCGTGATTCCATAGATAGAATCTTAAGGGCAGGTGTAGCAGACAATCTTCAAGGTCAATCCGAGGCTTACAAGGAGGAAAAAGACGATGAAGATATGTTGAGGTATCTTAACGCAAGCATTTATCATATTTTTATGCATAAAGATGAATTAAAAAATCCAACGAATACAAAAGAGATTTGTAGAATATGTCTTGGGAAATTTAAGCATGAAGAGACTATTGGGAAAATTGGGTGTGAACATGAATATCACGCATGCTGCATCAGAAAATGGTTGCTACGGAAAAAAAACTGTCCCATATGTCGAGCTTCAGTTTCCCCTTTCCCATCAACAAAGACGGTACAAATTCATAGCAATTAGGGATTTGTTTTATTTTGAAATTTGTTGTATTACTAAGTTTTCTTTCACTAAGTTTGCAAGACCAAGACTTTTTTGTTTATGTTTGTTAGGTTTATAGCACGTGTGTTACACGTGGTAACCTCGTATTTAGATGCCTAGAACTGTGAAATAGTATCTATACATTCTTAATTTGATTGAATGTATCATTTATAAATTATTGGATTTGTTAGGGGGTAATTTTCCGAAAGTTTCAAAGTTATCTATTTCATTTTGGGTTGCAAGTCAGTCAAATATAGTTAAAGCTTATATAAACATTGGTCATACCTTTTCTTTGTTTGAATCAAGGAAGTACTCAACATTGTGTAACATTGGTGGAAATAGATGTTTGATTGTGCTACATATGTAAATGATGGCAATCTTCTTCCACCAATGGGAAACAAATTTCCAGTTACATTCTGAATAACCGTTATTTTTCTCCTAACCCAAAATGATCTATAACAATCGTGAGGAACAAACCTGTGGGGTTGTGTGTGTTTGTGTCAACCATGCTCTATCTTTTAATTATGTGAAGGAGCTACATCCATTAGAGACTAAGAAGCGATAATTATGAGTGTATTAAAGTATTTGTACGACTTTCATCCATAAAAATGAATATGTGGTATGATAAATGAATGGTAGAGTACACACGTGGTTACCTCATCATTAGATTCATATCTAAGCTATAGTGTGCTAATATATCATTGTATTTGTCTACATACTCCATTATGTGATTTAACTGTGCAATTGTATCCATACTCTATATGTTTGTGGTGTGGGGCTTACAATTATTTGCCTTTGTGGTATCAAATTATTTTATTTGTGATATTTCAATTGAAGGGATTGTTGGACTATGGAGATCAAAATAAGTCTTATAGAACTAAATTCTTGTGCAAAAAAGAGTAAAATGGGTAAACTATGCGGGGCATGAAACACTTCATAATTTTTTTTTAGGTTTTAGTTTTCTAAAATTCATAATATCATACAACAATATTTAATGTTATACCTTTTGGAATAATTAATAATGTCTTAGCTTTCCAATGGCGATAAGTCGACATTATTTTATGAGGAGATAGATAGCACAAAGCGACAAAGGTTTGAATAAGAAATGTTCTATTTTTCATAATTCACACTGAATTAGGTAATAATATACAAACATACATTCATTAAGAAGGAGAGAAAACTCTTAAGATATTGACATCCATTTACTTGGAGATGAAACTCAATTGTCAGCTACATTATCAAGGAAGTTATCTGTTGCCTCGACTTTGATTTTTCTTTTTTTGGGTTAGGAGATGTTCTTCATTTGTTTTCTTGCCCCTCTTCTTTCACGATCTCATAAATATTTTACTTTTTCTTTCACTATGTTTGTTGCTTCATCTTCAAGAGCATGCATTTCTTGCACAACGAATTTAAGCTAAGTGAAAGAGTCAATGGTAGTACCTCGTCGTCAACAAATATTATCTCTCAAAAGTGCCTTCATGCCGTAAATTCTTATACAAAATTACTGGACCCTTTGAAATAAATAATACTCTCATCACCCAATCAACAGTGCGTTTTGATATCTTGTTAATTGGGATACTCTACTTTGATAGTTCAATTTTAGTCGCCGTGTGTTGATTCTTGATGGTTAGAGGAGAGGGGTAAGTGAATAACAATATTCATTCCGGGTGTTTATGTGTATTAGTAAAATTCGAAGGAATCATATAGTTGTTTGTAACAAATTTATAATTTTTGGAAAAATTGAATAACATTAATGGATGATGTATCAAAGTTAATGTGAGAATGGTGAAGTTGAGACGATAAGAAGACAAGAGTACAAGTGGGGTGAATTGAGCAGTAGAATATTTCCATCAATTTAACTGTTAATATAAAAATTATTAGAGCTTTGAGGGGTTGTGTGTGTTAAGAAGTTGTAAAAGAGGTGTGCGGGCCGATGTAATTTGTCAGTACACATAATCCCAAAACAAAGAGGATGAAATTCTACGTTTGGTTGATATAAATAGAAAAACAATTAGAAGTTGCATTGCTGGGAGAAAATGCATCTGTTAAAAAATTTGTGGACGTTGGCGCAGCTATAGCGAAACGTTGGTGCATGTATAATTTGGGGGAGTTGGAACTTCAAAGTGGTAGCTTTTAGCATGGAGGGTCTAGCGCGGGGATGGGGTTTGTAGGCTGTAGCGTCAAGTTTTTTAGTTAGGTTTTTTATAAGTTAAGAGTATTTACATAATTTAACAATCATTTTTTGAAGTTCATGCCTTTAAGGTAGTAAATAAGTTCTAAATCGATATCATGCACTACACAACTTTCATACATACAAGAATAATTTTCTATTTATCGTAATTATTGTTAAGAACAATGAATTACAATGGCATATACATTAAGCTTATGTAGACACTCTAATATGTATGATAATTTAGTTTGTCTTGGCCTGAGCACCAAATTTGTGATGAACGAATAACGTAGCCACAAATAAAATTTAAACATAAACAATATATCTACTAAAATGCAAATAGAGTGAAAGTAAAAAGAAGTTGAACAATATACCTACTAAGATATATTGCCCCTTAAAACATGGAACCATTTGTATTATTTTTTATCTTTGATATTAGAAAGAAATAATATTAGTACAGTCCCATAAATACAAGAAACTTTTTTATGATCGCAGACAAATTTCAATAGTTAATTAAGAGGTAAGATTAAGGTGAAAATTACGAATAATAATAGCAAACTATTTCAATATCTTAATTTGTCCATGTAATGAACTCTACCAAAAATTACTTGTACAATTCTTTATCATGTAGATATTCGATCCATTTTCAACTGAACAATGATAATGTAGTCAACACACTTAAATATAATTTATATCATATTGAAGAATCAAACTGAAATCGAAACGAAAATGAAAAATTGAACAAAACCAAACACTTAACATTTTTTCTCTTACTTTTCTTTTTAATCGATTTCAAGAAGCTTATAATCATTTACCCTTTTCCATTAAAACTAAAAAATGATACAAAATTGGATTTTTCTAAATTTCTTTTCAGTTCCTTTCCTCGCAAAGTTTCCAAAAATAAAAGGTTTGTATGTTTAAACCCATTTAGATATGTAATTAATAACTAAATATCAACAAATCTGATTTGAGAAAAAATAGGGATAAAACATAATTGGCTTCCCAAATTAAGTATGGCAAACCATCTCTATATATTTCATATTTTCTATAAATGTGATTTTAAAATAAATTAGAAATGTAACTTATTAATTTCGCACATGAACTAGGAATACAATTTAGTAATTTCTCAAATATAGTGATCTTGGAATATGATTTGTTAATTTTCCAAACACAATGAACTAGGAATACAATTTATTCATTTCCCAAATATAATGATCTACGAAATATGGTAGGTCCTCTCAGGGGCGGCTCAACACAATTCGAGGCCTAAAGCGAAATTTTAATTAGAGGCCTAAAATTATTTTTAAAATTATCTGTATTTATTTATTTTTAAAATTTTTAGATGTAAATTATTACTTAATATATTTTTTATAAATGATTTTTCAAATACTTTTTTTAAATATTATTTTTTAAGCAAGATTTTATCGATTCAACATTGAAAACATCATTTTATTGAGAAAATTATTATATTAATTGAAAATGTAGTTCTATAAGTAATAAGTTAATAAATTTTAAATAAAGATAAGAGTTAGAATTATAGAATCTGATCCAAAAAGTTGATAACTTGATTATCCAACTTTAATATAAAAATTACGAAGAAATAAAAAGTATTTGTAATTTACTTTGTTCAACACTTTTCAGCTATTGATTCATATTTTTGACAGAATATTACTCTAACTATCAAAGATTTGAAGAAATAGAGTGCACAAGGAGTTAAAAAGATTTTTAAAAAATGTGAGTGTTAGCAAAGAATATATATATATATATATATATATATATATATATATATATATATATATACACACACACTTTTTATTATGAATAATTAATTCCTTTTCATGAAAACATTAAATATTGTTTTTTATTTTATAGTAATTTGAGGCCCCCTAAAAAAATATATGGAAGAGCCGGCACTGGGTCCTCTCTACATATATTTCATTGACACTCGAACTTCTTGTGGGCATTCAAATGAATTTGATTAAACTAACATAAGTGATCTTTATTCAACGGGTAGGATCTTATTTCAACATGAAATGTTTGTGATTTAGTGGATAAAGGTTTATTGCTGCATGAAAAAAACCAATCTTCAATGTCAATCCATGCAAAGTATGAAAAATTTGCAGAACGGGGATGTCACATCTCAAATCATCATGATGCACCTACACCAACCCCCAAGTAGGTGAACCAACACTTGACGATGAAACTCATGCAACATCTTACAATGCTGGCTAGAAATATAAGAGTACAACAAATAAACTCTAAGTCTTTAAATTAAACAAAATGGTGGCGGAAGTCTAAAAAAACACAGTAAAACCTCTATAAATTAATACTCAGTAAATTAATGATTTCTTTCAAATAATATTTTTCTCCGGTCCTGACTTGGGCCAATGGAAAAAATCACCAATTTCGATAAGATAACAAGGTAATATATTTTCAGAAGACCCCTATATAAATATATTGTCCCATTAATATCATAAATTAATAATTATTTAAAAGTACAAATATATTTAAGACAATTTGGTGAAATATGATCTATTGCGTTCTATTTTTTTCTTAAAATTTAAATATAGTTGAAACTCATCTCTAACTTTTCTTATTGCATCCAAGAGCTCCGGTGTTGTCTTTTTGAACTGCACCATAAAATTTTGAAGAGTTCTAGATGTGATAAGTGCTTACGCATAACTGGTTCCAAAGGTGTAATATCATCTTCAACTTCATCATCAATATTTCTTTTTTCTATGGTATCCACAATCTTTCAAAGCTGTGGACCTCTAAACATGTATCACTTTCACTCGAATAATCCAACGGACCGGGTTATTGCCATTCATTTTATTGTGGTAACCTAGATCAATAATCATGACCTCTAGTACATGAATGAAGTTTTCACAAGTATGTTCATTCAAATTCTCTAAAATTGCATCCCCCAAACGAATTGTACAGTTTCGAAAACAATTTACGATTGTCTCTTGCTGAACATCTGTTGTCCAAGCAGGGATTACAAAATTGATAGCACCCAAAACATTAATCTTTTCTGGATCAGTTTTTCCCACTTCATAAATTCAAATATCCTACGATAGTACATCTTGAAAACTCTTATTATCCCAACATCACAAGGAAATTAGTAAGATATAATGATTTTGACCTATTCATTGTACTTTATGTATAATATTTTTATGTGAAATCAATAAATACGATACATAAATTGTAAGATACAATAATTTTGATACAATTAAATTTAACCTTCATTAAATTTCAAACCGTTCTTTAAATTAATAAATATTAAAACAACTGAAAGTGTGAAAGTCATTGTATTAAAACCTTCATGGTCCAACCTATATAAATTTATAGAGGTTTTACTGTATCACCAAAATCTTAAAGTCATTCTATTAAAACATCTAACTAAAATGTATAATGTTAGAAAATAAATAAATACTAAGTAGTCTCAATGTCTGAAAGAATGATATAAAAAATGAAGAAAATATGTTGCATTCCGGATGGAATTAGCTCACTCTCATATCTGGAAGTACACGACTAAATGCGAGGTTCGAAAAACGCCTCTGGATCATAATTTCTTGAAAAGTGTATGGGGACTATGTATTCCAAAAGGGTTTTCATGTTTTTTCACATTTAAACAAGAAAGGAAAACTCGATTTCCAAAGAGCCTTCGGGCAAGTTTTCATAAAAGAGTAATCACTTTCTAAATGAAGCAAGAGAGGAAATTTTGATTTTCAAGATAGCCTTTGAGCTAAGATTTTTTAGCAATAATCTCAAATCGCAGAAAGAAGTATATCTTTAAACATAAGAGCTAATATCATATTTTTTGGAGTAGTATTGCTTATCGATATAAGGGAGAGTTAAGACAACTCACAACCCCCATAAACCATGTACTCATCATGGGTAGAAAAGGGTCATACCTTTTAGATGATTTCTTTAGTGCTTTTTAGCATAGACTAGTGGGTCCACTTAGTATTTCAGGTTCTATACCCTCGACAAGGTATAAGACGGCCTTGTAACGTGAGGCAAAACGTTGTATCATCACAATAACTCTTACGTGATGGTTTTTAGTTAAAGAAACTCCATAAAGTAATTATTATTCTTATATACACTGTTATTTGTATTTTACATACATTTCAGAGTTATATTGTATCCTTACATACACAGAGAGTTGACATCATATTTTAAAGCAACTTTTCTTTATATTGCACTTGTTTTAAACTGCTTTATATTGAAATGAGTAAAGTTATGTTGAGCCAGGTAAGTTCTTCAGATTCTTTTCAAGGTTAAGTTGTGTTTAGAATTCCAACTCGAGTACCCATACATTCAATGTAATGATGTCAGTTATCCTGAATCTTATTATGATGTAGATACAGGTAAGTAGGATCGGCATCTAGTGTATCGTTGATCTTGTTGAGCACCCGGAGTAAATTGGTGAGCCTTCTTGTATTCTGAAGGACTCCTTTTTATTGCTTTTCGTTCTTTTCATTATTTCATTTGTAAGGATGACCAGGGTCCTGTCCAGACATCCATCTCAGTTATTTTAGAGGCTTCATAGACAGTTAGATATTAGTTCCTTAGTCTTCTCATTGTCATTATCTTATGTTAAGACTTCTGTTTGACTTTATGGCTAGTGGAATTTTCATTTATAACATTCAAGTTTATTTCATAGATTTATCTTTATTTAGTTAAGTCTTCCACTGAGTAAGTAAGTCAGGCCAAGGGTTCTCTTGGGGCCATAAATGATTCTCGAGTGTCGGCCACACCCAGGGTATAAGCTCGAGCCGTGAAAGACTTGGTATCAGAGCACAAAGTTTAAGATTCCTATAGAGTTTATGAAGTCGTGTCTCTGGAGTCCTCGTTATCAGTGTGAAGCATGCCACATCTATAATTAGGAGGCGTCAACACTTACAAAAATTTCTCACTTCTTTCACACTTATTTCGTGCGTTAGAGTTTGATCTCTAATAAGTTTCCTTCTAATTTATGCTTGCGTGTGTTTTCATATAATCATGCCTCCACGAAGAGCAGTCAGAAGTTGTCCGACTAGGAGAAATGTTGAACCACAAGAACAAGGGGTACCTAATACACCTGAAATGCAACCTCAAAGAGAAGTTACCAATGTTGAGTTCCGTGAGGCTATCCGAATGTTGAGCCAAGTTGTGACCAACAAGTTGGAAAAAACAAAGAGGACCTATATAGGAAGTTAATGATACTTCTAGTATTTGAGAGTTCTTGAGGATGAATCCTGTAAGTTTCAAGGCTTCGAGCACTACGGAAAATACTGAGAGTTTTATTGAGGAACTACAAAAGATACTTGATGTCATGCAAGTTGCTGATACTGAGGGAGTTAAACTTGTTGCATATCAACTGAAGAATGTTGTTAGGACTTGGTTTGATCAGTGGAAAAAGGGTAGAGCAAAGGATGCACCACCTGCAAGTTGGACTTGTTTTGAGGAGGCTTTGTTGGGGAGTTTCTTTCCTCGGGAACTGAAAGAGGATAACGTACGGGAGTTCCTCACACTTAAAGAAGATTCTTTGAGTGTTCATGAGTATGGGTTGAAGTTCATCCAACAATCCCGTTACACTCCGCAATTGGTTGCGGATACGAGGAGTAGAATGAGTTTGTTTGTTGCTTGGTTGTCCCATCGATCCAGCAAAGAGGGTAGGTAAGCAACTTATTGGGACATGGATCATCACATCCGGGAAATATCCCCTAGACGTAACCAGCGTCGGCGTCCTCGGAGAGGACTAAGAATAGCCTCTTAGCATTCATCATTACATTCATAGGTTAAAAATGCGGAAAATTTATAAACTTTTCTTCTATATCTATCATGAGGCTTACATAGACCTCTCGCACACACATAATATATTCATATCGAGTATACATAGACCCTTCGTATAGGAAGATTACATAGTCTTCTACTTTTATCGCACACATATATATAAAAGTACGGTATAGTCTTAAAACGGATGTCTCATATCATAACCATCTAAACAAGAGTATAACAATTGGGCATAGACTGTACATAAATACAATAAAAGCCACATATAAGCTATACAATCTTAGTACTCAAACAAAAGAGAATGAATAAAGTGTCTTTAAGACTAATCAACATCCAAATGCTAGAAAGTGGCATTGTCCTCGAAGTGGTGAGGACCTACCCAACTTGGAGAATGATAATCCAAGTCTTCCTTCAAAAGTCGTCACGAACCCTTCAACGAACGAAACCTAAAATGTTGGGGGAAAAGGGAGAAATGGGGTTAGCACATCACTTGTACTAAGTATGGAATCATATGCACATACAACATAGAATTCATGTTAAAAAGGGACATTTCATTAAAAAATACTAATTTACTTTGAAAAACATTATGCATATTCAAGAACCAATACAAGTTAATAGCACATATTCATTAAGTCAAGACCATGTACATCACAAGACCAACAATACTAAGTCTAGTCAAGTCAACATGCATATCAACATAATTCAGCACATAATTAAGACAACTCTATCATCAAGTTATAATATCAACAAGCATGTATAAGAGTTCATAAAATTATAATCAAAGCAAGACCATTACTCATGAACCCTCATTAAGTCCACTAATGCAAATGACTAAGCAAAGCCCTATAACCCTACTCAATCAAGTAAAACCAACAAGGACCATAACCAATGTCCAACTTCACATACTATATCATTTTGAATAAATATCATCATACTTTAGCAATAGAAACCAAACACATGTTCATAAGTGAAACCAACATCATATAGTGTCATCAACATATAAGACCATCATATACATATCATTTACATTTATAAGCATATACATACATAAGAACATCTTTCTAAGACTTGCCTCAAGGCTAACTAGTGCAATGTATAGGTAGAGTACCATACCCCTACCTAGACTAAGCTAAACCCCTTAGGTCATCCTAGTTAGAGTTCACTTCGTTACGTGATTTTACCTTTTGGGAACATCTTGCCTTAACCGACATAGACCTCATAAGCTAATGTGGAATACGGTGTCATGGAACCTTACAGCGAAAAAGGGCGGACTACTTGCCAAGGTAGTACCAAAACATGAACATGGCCTCTAAGTGGATCCACTAGCTAGTATTTCTATGGGGGCAACATAGTTCAAGAACTAGGAGATGTAGTTGGGACCCTCTTTAAGCTACATGCATTATAGTCTCCAATCTCACGAGTACATGCATTAGTGATCCTACCTTCCCTATGTGGGAAGGGACACTCCTCACTCTAGTTCACTCGGTGCTAAGCTAGAGTCCCTTTTGATATGTCTTTGAGTCTTTATTAAACATCATAGCTTAGTTTAGGTCATAGGGTCTATACCTTATATAATCATCATCATCATAGCTCAATAAGAATTGCATGAGTATTTTCCTTTCATTACAATTCATACATGTGAGGTTAGCACATTTACATAATCACATCATAATAAGGCACATTGGTAAGTTATCACCATCCTTATAACATCTATATCTTAGCCAACATCTCACAAACCATAATTCAAGACATTCCAATTCAATATCATACCAACCCTATCAATCTTAACATAAGGTATATTTCAATATAACTTCATCACTTAATCACAAGTAATCATAAATGAATTAAAGAATTGAGATCACAAGACTTACCCCAATCTCCTTCACAATCCATTATCAAGGTCTTACCATCAACCAATCCCAATTCACTCATAAATTGGCTTAATGACAGTATATAATAGTAATTCATACATTAACCAAGTCAATTGTATCAATACTAGATAATTCAATTCAAGATCACAACCTAGGGTTAAGGGGAAAAGGTCATCTTCCACAAACTAGGTCAATTCATCAAGAAGTAGTATAATTGAATCATAATACATGTTAATATACTCATAATAACCAAAAGGAATCATAAACAAAGCAATTCACAAGACCAATTTCGTATTGGAAGGAAACCCACATGAAACAGAACTTTTTGAAATCAATTTGGAGGACCCTTTGGGGAAAGAGATCCAAAAGGTGAAAGAAATCTCACACCTTATTAATTGATGAAGTTTGATGTAGGATAGTAGTATCATTTATGCCCTAGAACCCTCATTTTCTTGGTCTTCTATGGAGTTTCTTTGGGAGAGAGAAAGAAGAGAGAAGGAAGAGCAATTGGGTTTTGGGAATTATGGGAGTTGGGTTTAGTCTAATTAGGTTTGGAGTCTTTATAGGAGTCATTAACTAACTTAATTAGGCCTCCTTTAACCACTAACTAATTAACTAACCACTTAATTAACTAAATGAATTAATCAAAACGAAACAGCAACTCAGGGACCTGACCTACGAGACCCCGACTGATGGGCCGTAGGTCAGTTGACGACCTTGCCCCCTCTGTCCTGCACACCCGTCGTTGGTATCAGATACTGGTCCAAATGGAATATTAGCCAAAATGGCTAAGTGTTGGTCGATGGAGGCATCGACTCCCCATTGATCCAACCACGCCTCGTTGCCTGCACATGTAGGTAGACATTACCTCATGGCAACTTTTTGCCAAAATGCGAGGGTCCTCCTCAAGGACCCTTTGGTTGGTCTTTGGGGAGTCTTACCCAGACGTTTTGACTATAAACCAACTCTAATATGTTTTATTTACCTTACCACCAAATTTCATTGAATTTTGACTCCTAAAACTTAGTCAAATAGGCTAAGACACACTAGCACCTGTTGAACTAGTTTCCGGACGTCATGGACGTTCCTTGACATTTTGATTCTAAGACTTCCTAAATGAATTTTATACATTATACTTGACTCTAAAACAATATTACAACTCTTAGACTCTCATGTTATACTTAGATTAGGCTTTAGACTTTCAGAGTATTACATTATCCCCCCTTAAGAATATTTGTCCCCGAATGACACTAAAATTCTTTAAAAGGAAGGAATAGACTCAAGACTAGCAGCCCAACCAACAACAACATATCAAAACATGAGTTACAATTCAAATCAATATAACCACATGACCTTTTACACAATGCAACTCAAGACATCATTTTCACCTATAAGAGTTCAACATTCATTCATGCTTATTCATTATGCCAAAGCTTTCTTTAATACATATCATCATGCTAAATACATTTCATGAAAGCACAATATACTAAAATACACTACATAAGTTCAATTCAAGTAAAAGATCATTTTCTTGAAACATTCATGTCAATAGGCATAATTCAATGCAACTTACTGTAACAAGGCACATAATTCATCATTTTACCGAAAATCAAGGAAACTTCAATTAAACTCATTTTTTCACTATAAATAGGAACAACTAACCTTAGTTATCAAATAGATGAGGGTAACGGGACTTCAAGTCGGCCTCGGCCTCCCATGTTGCACCCTCAACTAGGTGGTTCTTTCGTAACACCTTTACGGAAGCCACTTCTTTGTTCCTTAAATTCTTTACTTGTCTATCAAGGATTTGAACCGAAAGCAACTCATAGGAGAGGTTCCATTGAACACCTAGACCTTCAATAGGAAGAATGGACTCGGGATCACCGATACACTTCTTAAGCATGGAAGCATGGAAAACCAGATAAACCGAAGCCAATTCACTAGGTAGTCTCAACTCATATGCAGTCTTGCCAACCCTTTGAAAAATTTCATAAGGACCCACATAACGAGGACTCAACATCCCTTTCTTGCCAAATCTCACCACCCCTTTCATAGGTGAAATTTTTAGATACACTTTATCACCTTATTCAAACTCTAAGTCTCTTCTCCTATGGTCGGCATAAGACTTTTGCCGGCTATAGGCTGTTTTCAAGCGATTTCTTATGATATGAAATTTCTCCAAAGTCTTATAAATCAATCCAGGACCAAAAGTGAAGAATCGCCCACTTCAAACCATCCAATTGGAAATTTATATCTCCTACCATGCAAGGCTTCAAAAGGAGCCATAGATATAGATTAATGACAACTATTGTTGTAAGAAAACTCAACCAAAGGCAAGTGTTTATCACAATTTACCTTGAAGTCAATTATACAAGCTCTAAGCATATCCTCAAGGGTTTGAATAGTATGCTCCGCTTAACCATCCATTTGTGGATGAAAAGCGGTGCTTAACTTCACCTTGGTACCCAACCCTTTTTGAAATGACCTCCAAAACCTAGATATGAATTGTGCACCCCTATCCGATATGATGGATAACGGAATACTATGGCGACACACAATCTCATCTATGAAGATCCTTGTATAATCCTCCGTTGAGTATGTGGACTTCACGGGAATAAAATGAGCGGATTTGGTCAACCTATCCACAATCACCAATATGGAGTCATGTTGCTTTTGTGTCCGAGGCAAACCTACCACGAAAACAATATTAATTTCTTCCCACTTCCAAGTAAGAAATTGGATTTATTGAAGTAAGCCACCCGACTTTTGGTGCTTGGCTTTCACTTGTTGACAATTGGGACATTTTGCAACAAGTTCCGTTATGTCCCCTTTCAAGCCTTCCCACCAAAACACTTATCTAAAGTCATGATACATCTTTGTAGAACCCAGATGAATGGAATAACGGGACCCCTAAGGTTCCTCAAGAATTTGGTATCTCAAATCATCGACATTGGGAACATACAACCTCCCTTGATACCTCAAGACACCATCTCCCCCAAGGAGAATTACTCATTTAGCTTACCAATAACCGACTCCTTCAACTCCATCAATGGTTGATCAAGGTGTTTCTTGGACTTCACCTCAATCACCAAAGACGATTCGGAGATATGATGGACCATAAAACCACCATTCATAGAATCTTCCAACCTAACACCCAAACGATCCAACCTATGAAGATCTTTCACTAGGTCTTTCTTGGATTCTTCTACATGAGACACACTACCCATGGTCATACGACTTAGAGCATCTGCAACCACAATGGAATTTACGGGGTGGTAGAAAACACTCATGTCGTAATCTTTCAACAATTCCAACAACCTTCTTTGTCGGAGATTCAACTCCTTTTGAGTAAACACATATTAAAAACTATTGTGGTCGGTATACACATCAACATGGACACCATAAAAATAACGCCTCCATATTCTCAAGGCAAATACCACGACCGCTAACTTAAGATCATGAGTTGGGTAATTCTTCTCATGCACCTTAGGTTGTCTAGAAGCATAAGCTACTACTTTCCCATGTTGCATAAGAACACACCCTAAGACCACTCGGGATGCATCACAATATACAACAAAGCCCTTGGTACCCTCCGGTAAACTCAACACCGGAGCGGAGGTAAGCCTCTCTTTCAAGATTTGGAAGCTTCTTTCACATGCCTCCGACCACTCAAATTTCATATTTGTTTGGGTTAAGGTAGTCAAAGGAGATTCAATGGACGCAAAACCATCCACAAAACTCCTATAATAACCCACTAGACTCAAGAAACTCCTAATGTCGGTTGGAGTCAATGGTCGTGGCCAATTCTTAATCGCTTCGGTTTTTCTTGGATCAACTTCAACTCCCTCACTAGAGATGATATGACCAAGAAACGCCACCGACCTCAACCAAAACTCATATTTTCTATACTTTGCAAATAGTTGGTGTTCCTTAAGCACTTGTAACACCACCCTCAAATGGTCCATGTGTTAACCCTCATTTTTCGAATATACCAAGATGTCGTCAATAAAGACAATGACAAATGAATCTAGGAACTTCAAAACACCCTATTCATGAGGTTCATAAACTCCGCTGGGGCATAGGTGAGACCAAAGGACATTACTAAGAACTCATAGTGACCATATCTAGTTCGAAATACCATTTTTTGTATATCTTCACCTCTTACCCTAAGTTGGTCATACCCCGATCTCAAGTCAATCTTAGAAAAGTAGCTTTCCCCTTGAAGTTGATCAAACATGTCATCAATCCGAGGGAGAGGATACTTATTCTTTATAGTGACTTTATTGAGTTGGCGATAATCAATGCATATTCTAAGAGACCCATCCTTCTTCTTTACAAACAAAACTGGAGCACCTCATGGAGAAATACTAGGTCTAATGAAGCCTTTGTCTAGTAAGTCCTTGAGTTGAGCCTTCAACTCTTTCAATTTGGCCGGATCCATCCGAAGGGAGGAATTGAAATGGGGTTGGTGTCCGGTAGCAAGTCAATACCAAAACCAATTTCCCGTTCGGGAGGGATTCTGGGAAGATCATTAGGAAAGACCTTTCTAAATTCCCTTACTATGGGGACTAACTCGATGGGAGGATTTTCAGAGTCTAAATCTTTGACTCTTACAATATGGTATAGACACCCTTTTGAGATCATTTTACAAGCCTTAAGACAAGAAATAATAAACTGAACTTGACAATTCTTGTTCTACAATCAATGGAAGCAAAACAATCATGCAACCAATCCATCCCCAAAATGACATCAAAATCAACAATATCAAGTTCTACTAATTCAACATGAGTAACTCTATTGGGCAACATTATAGGACAATTTCTATATACCCTCTTTGCAACCACTGACTCACCTACCGGGTAGCTACCATGAAAGGTTCATTTAGAATATCGGTATCAAACTTTCTAGCTATCAAGGGAGTAACAAAAAAAATGTAGCACCCGGATCTAGTAAAGCATAGACATCAATAAAGAAGACTTGTAACATACCGGTCACAACATCGGGAGAACTCTCTTGTTCACCCCTAGACCGAAATGCATAAAAGTGATTTTTCTTTGGAGGATCCACATTATTACCACTTGCTTGAGTTTGACCGCTACCTTTGTCTTGCCCCTTCAAATTTGGCCAATCCCTAACCTTGTGGTCACTCTTGCCACACCCAAAGCAATTGTCCGTCCCAACAAGTCAATCACCATAATGCTTTTTGCCACATTTTCAACAAGTTGGCTTCTTGCTTGGTGAGCTAGTACCTCTTTCCTTTTGAGACTTAGGGTTAGACACCATATCATCACGAGCCTTGGAAAATTTGGTAGGAACTTGATTAGAAAACCTCTTCTTGAACCTAGGCTTGTCTTGAATGTCAAGCCTGCCCTTTGAAGAACCATTTTCATAAGACTTGGTCTTCTTGGCCTCCCTACTCTTTCTCTTCAACCTAGTTTCTTCCACTTGTTGAGCATGAACCATGAGACGAGAGATATTCATATTATCATGTAGCATAGCCGAACGACATTCTTCCACCAAGTCATCGGACACACCCGTAAGAAAACGGCTCATCTCATCCCTTGGGTTTGAAACCATGGATGGAGCATACTTGGACAATTTAGTAAATTTCAAGGAGTAGTCAAGTACACTCAGACCTCCTTGACGAAGGTTGATGAATTATTGCACCTTAGCTTCCCTCATATCTATTGGAAATAACCTATCAAGGAAAGACTTATTGATCTCCATAGTCACCGAACCACCTCTTAGCGTCCTATTATCCCTCCATTGCATAAACCAAGTTTGGGACACATCCTTGAGTTGATATGCCGCTAACTCGGCCTTCTTAGTTGAGGTCACACCCATATCATAGATAATCTTATAGACCTCATCGGGGAAATCTTGAGGGTTCCTCATTCGACCTCAACCCATAGAACATAGGTGGATTCATTCTAACAAGGTCTCTCAAACGCGAGGCCATAGTGTTAGCATGTTGAGGCACTCGAGGTCCAACTCCCTATTCATTTGGGCCGTCATAGCTTGAACTTGAGAAGTGACAACATTTGCTTGAGAGGTCATAGCTTGAGTTAAAGTGAGAAAATCCGCCCTTATATCCCCATTGGTCATCGGTGGAGGAGCACCCGGAACTTGATCACCCATAGCAACTTCTTCAAGTAGAGGCACTTGATTATCATTAGCTCCCAAATTAGCCATTTTTTCTTCGGCCCTTCTAGCAGCTGCTCTTCAAGTATTCGTACCTAAAACCACCATACAAGGTTTAGGTGAAAGCACATAATAGTACTCTAGAGGCACAACATAGGAATAGAAGAAGATGAGAGTTTCTAAGCATCATATAGTCTCTCATACATAAGTGTGGCGCGCTTCACAATTATGAATAAGAATATACATAGACGTGGTTTAATGAGACATCTTTTCTAGGTATATTTAACCTCATGCTCTGTTACCAAGTTTGTCACATTCGGGAAATATCCCCTAGACATAACCGGCGTCGGCGTCCTCGGAGAGGACTAAGACTAGCCTCTTAGAATTCATCATTACATTCATAGGTTAAAAATGTGGAAAATTTAAAAAATTTCTTCTATATCTATTATGAGGTTTACATAGACCTCTCGCATACACATGATATATTCATATCGAGTATACATAAACCCTTTGTATAGGAAGATTACATAGTCTTCTACTTTTATCGCACACATATATATAAAATACGGTATAGTCTTAAAACGGATGTCTCATATCATAACCATCTAAACAAGAGTATAACAATTGGGCATAGCCCGTACATAAATACAATAAAAGCCACATATAAGCTCTACAATCTTAGTACTCAAACGAAAGAGAATGAATAAAGTGTCTTTAAGACTACTCAACATCCAAATGCTAGAAAGTGGCATTGTCCTCGAAGTGGTGAGGACCTACCCAACTTGGAGAATGAGAATCCAAGTCTTCCTTCAAAAGTCGTCACGAACCCTTCCACGACCGAACCTAAAATGTTGGGGAAAAAGGTAGAAATTGGCTTAGCACATCACTTGTACTAAGTCTGGAATCATCTGCAAATACAACATAGAAATCATGATAAAAGAGGACATTTCATTAAAGCATGCTAATTTACTTTGAAAAACATTATGCACATTCAAGAACCAATACAAGTTAATAGCACATATTCATTAAGTCAAGACCATGTGCATCACATGACCAACAATACTAAGTCTAGTCAAGTCAACATGCATATCAATATAATTGAGCACATAATTAAGACAACTCTATGATCAAGTTATAATATCAACAAGCATGTATAAGAGTTCATAACATTATAACCAAAGCAAGACCATTACTCATGAACCCTCATTAAGTCCAATACTGCAATGACTAAGCAAAGCTCCATAACCCTACTCAATCAAGTAAACACAACAAGGACCATAACCAATGTACAACTTCACATACTATATCAATAAACATCATCATACTTTAGCAATAGAGACCAAACACATGTTCATAAGTGAAACCAACATCATATAGTGCCATCAACATATAAGATCATCATATACATATCATTTACATTTATAAGCATATGCATACATAAGAACATACTTCTAAGACTTCCCTCAAGTCTAAATAGTGCAATGTATAGGTAGGGTCCCATACCCCTACCTAGACTAAGTTAAACACCTTAGGTCATCCTAGTTAGAGTTCACTTCATTACTTCATTTTACCTTTTGGGAACATCTTGCCTTAATGTAACGACCTGCTTAGTCGTTTTGAGCAGCAGATTTTATTTCTGGAAAACTGTCTGAGACGACGTATCCAACGACGGACCGTCATGGGCACGACGGACCGTCGAGGGTGTCTCGTTCCAAACACTTGGAATTCTTATATTTGAGTGCTGAAATCGACTCTCTGAACTCTGTGACGGACCTGCAGGACGGACCGTCACAGACATGACGGACCGTTGTGAGGTTCCGTTTCAAAACACTTCAACTCTTGAGAATTGGGTACTGAGAGCAATTCTCTGAACTCTGTGACGGACCTGCAGGACGGACCGTCACAGACATGACGGACCGTTATGAGGTTCCGTTTCAAAACACTTCAACTCTTGAGAATTGGGTACTGAGAGCAATTCTCTGTCCGTCGTGACGGAAGTGCAGGACGGACCGTCGTAGGCACGACGGACCGTCTCAGACTCATCAAGGAAATTGAGTCTCTGAAGGTTGTGACGAACCTGCAGGACGGACCGTCGCAGGCACGACGGGCCGTCACAGGTTGCGTAATCCCAGTCTGGGTCGAATTTCTGGGTAAGTTTTAAAGGGGAGTTTTGGACTATTCTTGCTATAATTATAAACTTCGTGGGTTAATATTAATAACTCAAATTCTTGGGGGTGTAAAGGAGATGACCTTGAGTTACTTAGTGGGTTGTTTCCTCATCTTTTATACCTAATTATATACTAATTAGGGAAAAGAGAGAGGGTTTTTGAAGAAGAAAAATAGAGAGAACAAGGAGAAGAGAGGAACGATCTATAGAGAGAGACAACCAAAGAGGAACAAAAAGCTTGGAGAGATTGCTTGCTTGATCAAGAATCCTTGGTGAAGGTAGGTTATGGTTTTGATACTATTCGTAGTAAACTCTTAATAGTGAATGATATGTATTGGTGGTATTGTAAACCCTTCTATATGCTTAATTGTATGCTTGCATGAATGTGATTATGTGATTGTGATAAAATAAGCATAATGAAGCTTTGAATCCAAAATCTTGAAGAACCCTAATTTTACCTTGAGATTGATGATGCCTTGGTATAAAAGAAGGCTTGATGAATTGATAGAATGATGTTAGTGGATCGGAGTGTCACGTTCCGACACATAGTATTAGGGGATCGGGTGTCACGAACCGACACGTAGAAT